>CAJVPN010001435.1:0-14368 GCA_910592215.1 Entrophospora candida
TAAAATCGTCCAACTTCAAACCACTAAGGCTTTTTTTTTTATTAGTAAAATTGAAAAAAGCTCTCTATTTCATTGTTTCTTAGGTTCTAAAGATTGCAAAAATAGAAAGTTTTTTTCAATTTTATTAATAAAAAAAAAAGCCTTAGCAATTTGAAGTTGCACAATTTTTTTGATGTCTTTAGATGACCTGCACTATATATAATCTATTGGTTCTCTTTTTACTGGTGAAATGATGCCAAATTGGGTAATGGGGTAACAGCAAATATCAGAATCTTATTATTCTTTAAAAAATAATCAAGGTATTAGCATACTGATAAGTAGGGATGGGGACGGTTTATGTCACATCCGGAGACGAATAAACAAACAAACAAATAGCTTTTATTACGAAATAATTAATTTTGTTCCTTTGGTGTTAATGAATCACACAAGCAGTAGTCAATTTAAACACTGTTGTTTTTAAAGAATTTATTCAAAATATTTATTTTAAATGTATAAAGTTTAATGATTTTTAATGTTGCAAAAAATTTTTTGATACATCAATCTCAGTCCATATTTATATACTTTAACGTTTCTTTATTTCTTTTTTTGATAAATAATAAATTTATCCATTTATTTATTTGTTTTATTTTAGTAGATTCAAATAGATTCTATTGGAACAAATGGTACACTACAGCAAATTTCAGAGAATCAATAATGCAAAAACACAAATAATAAGTATATATGGCTTGTAGCCTAGATCCTGTAGAATATGCATGCAAAATTTTCGTGTTTCCTGATTTTTGCTATGTCATCATTATTATTATTATTAAAATTGAAATTCGATTATTTCAAAAAAAATAATTTATAGGGCCTAGTACTAGGCCACAAACCACACAGTCAACCCCGTTATTCCGTTTAAAATTAGTATTATAATTAGTCGAACCCTCGTTTCAACGGATTTTTGGTTTTACCCCTTGATTTTATTAATTAAAAAATTCTCGTTTCAACGGATTTTATATTTAAATCGCGTTTCAATGGACAACGGATTTTTTGGTAGGATTTTAGTAATAATATTATAATTACAAGATATCAAGGCAGCACAACTGACTGTTTCAGAAGAAACATTTTGATATGCGATGTTTGATTGTTGGAAATTGGCAGACATTGAAGCATTCATTCTGCCTTGAACACTTTACAGTCATTCTCACATCTTCCTCATGTACACAAGGCTAATCTGACTTGCATCCCCCGATTATATGATGATGTTGAAATCCGGTGGGTCGCTTTGCCCTGGAGTTTACCAAGACTGCATCAATTGTCAAGGACGTTTTCACTAATCTTCACAGCACCAGACCAGAGAAGGTTGCTGGCATGCTAGCCGAAAAGTTGACTGCAACGATCCTATCTCTGGGTAAGGATGGCTCTGTGACGATGTTGCAACTCTGGAGGAATATCAAAAAAATCTCAAGTGTAAGAGGTTACAATTCAGAGTGGCGTTGATGGCCCTGAAATTGCATTTTGGCTCTGATGTTAAGAGGGAAGTTGTAAAATAATGTTTGTTTAGTATAATCATTTTCATAAATTCTCATGATATTCTCATTTCTTTTCCCTTTTTAAATACTTGCCAATCATAATCGCTCTTAATTCCACCCAATTAAATTCATTCAAAAATGGATATATTGTAAAACTAAAGCTAATATACATATATATATAAGAAAGGTTCGTAGTTTTTTATGCAAACGATTTCCTTATTTGTATTTTCTTAGGTCAATATTGACAAGGTTTTTTGCAATAAACTGAACACAGACTTTTCATCTATTCTAAATTTTAAATAAAAAAAATTTTAACATTATTTAATTTAATGTTAAATTTAATGCTAATAAAATGATTGTATTGTCATTAAAAAATAAAAAAAAATTTGACTGGCATTAACTAAAAATCATAAAAGAATGATAAAAAAACAAGATTTTCCACATAGATTTGCAAAAACCTAAACCACATATAAATTTTATGTACTTTTGTTATGTGGCATTTTGTGCAATGATTTATACAAATTTAACAAATTTATTAATTTAACAATAATTATAGAACAACTACCTTGTTTCTATTATCTATGAAATAGATTAATTTAACAATAATTATAAAAACAACTTAACTTGTTTCTTTTGCTTGTGTCCTAAGGAAACAAAACCATTAATTTAACAATAATTATAGAGCAACCACCCTGTTTCTATTACCACACCTAATAACAAGAAAAAATAAATATATTATACAAAACCATTAATTTAACAATAATTATAGAATGACTATTTTGTTTCTATATCTACATCTAATAACAAGAAATATTACACAAAACTATTAATTTAACAATAATTATAGAATGAATACCTTGTTGTATCCTCCTTCAGCTTTTTTTTAGTAGTTTCATTTATTGTTTTAAAAGTTTTAGTTCTTTACAAAGTGTGTATTTGGCATTTTTCACTATTATATCTTGAAAATGTTTTAAAAGATAACAAGTTCGTCCACCCAACTCCCAGTTCTGCTTTATTTTTACTTGATTTTGTAATTTTTCTAATTTTACTATACTTCGGAGACTACTCTAATTTCATTGCAAACTACACATCTGCCACATAATACTATATTGGGAATGCTAGTACTAAGTAAAGTATGTCAAAATTGCAGATGCTGATGAATGCAGCTGAAATTAAGTTAAAAAATATATCTGTAAAGTTATAGTATGTGTTACATATTAACATATCCCCACTTTAATTGAACAACAAGGTTTTTTACTTTAAAATTACGTTACACGCATAAAAAATTAGTGTAACATTTCGAATGTCCAACATGCTGCTAAAAACTACTTGGCAGTTCCTGTTACAGTCAACACTCTCTAAGTGCACCCCCCTTGGGAACAAGTGATAGCGTGCACTTAGAAAAACGAAACATTTCATTGGTTGCACGTGACACTAATAAAAAATACTACTGTCATTATTATTATTACCAAAAAAATTTTATATTCATAATTATTGATTAAGATAAGATTCTATTGTACTTAGTTTCATTGTATTTATTGTTTTTAAACTAATATATCTATCAAAGGAATTAACCAGTTAGGAATTAAGGTTAATTGATAATAGAAGTTTAATGAAATAAAATTCTTGATTCATGTCTTAATTATAATAATTTCAACTATGTAAACTTCCCTGTCTGCTTTTTGTTCTTTTGTTCTAATAATCTTTGTATCTATTAAAAAGAAAGAATTCTTTATTATCCTGTCACTTAATAAAGCGAACAATTCTTTACTTGCCTGTTACAAAATAATTCTTTATCATCTATTACTAACAATAAATTTAATTCTTTATATCCTTTATCATCTCTTACTAGTAATAAATCTGATCTTTATACTCTTTATCATCATTTACTAAGTATAAAAATTTAATTCTTTATATCTCTTATAAAAAATCAATAAATTTTTTTTTTTACACAATAAAGGAAAAATTAAACGTCGGTCGCACCATTTTCATTGGGAAATGATCACGTGAAAGTCACGAGTGTGCATTTAGAGAGGGAGTTTTATATATATGGAATGGAAAAAGACCGTGCAGTGCAGGGGGAAGAGGGCGTGCATTTATCTCTAATCCCCAAGCTTGGGAATGAATCTAGAGAGGTCGTGCATTTAGAGGAGGCGCACTTAGAGGGGGTTGTTGAGTGTATTCTAATTTTTGCACTCTGCTTATTTAGAATTAAATTTATTAATTTCTAATCTAGTAAACAACCGGTGAACGAATTTTTTCTGGAGGCACAGATTTAATTACTCAAAGGCGTTTTTATTTTAGAACCTGAAACAATGGAAATTTAAAAGTTTGCAGAGACGATGAATTTTATATATGAATTGAAAAAAATAGAACGTCCTCAGGATTTCTATTCGAATTATTTATTTCATTCGTTTAGTCGAATTAAACGAATGAAACGAATAATTCGAATAAAATGAAAAAGCGAATAAAGCGCATAGAATAAATAAAGCGTATAAACGAATAATTCGAATAAGAATTTGTATTACGAATAGGAACCCTAGACGTACAAATTTTTGTGGTGAATCTATGAATATGTAACGATCTGACCTATAACTGACAGCTGTATCTAAACATGCAATTATGTATAAAATCTCCATTTTAATTTTGGCAAGAAATGAACCGTCGTTACCATGGTATAAAAATTATAGATTATGTATGTATTTAGAAACAGGATCCTTCCAGCATCTCTACTTTGTAACACATGCCCTAAAATAAGCTACAAGTTATTACAAGTGTTATGTATATTTTGCATAGTTAATGAATTTAGAATGTCTGAGATTTTTGGGTCAAATGTAAACCGAAAAACCGAACCGAACCGGGCGGTTCGGTTCGGTTTCGGTTTGGCCTTTAAATTCGGACTGTAAACAGAGCTGAAACCGAATTTTCGGTTCGGTTTCTGTTTGGGCATTAAACCGAACCAAACCGAACAGTTCGGAGCTTTAAGCCTAGTGGTTAATAATAATGTTGTTGTTCTAAGGTCTGAAAGATTTTGCTTATGATTTAACCATAAGAAGGCAAGCTGTCTGATCGACTCAGACAGGCTTCATTGGTATCACACATTTAAAATGGCACCTTTTTAATATGTTATGTATATATGTAAAATTTAAAAATCACATTAGAAATTCAAAACCTAACCCTAAATTGTTTGATACGCTCATATAAATAGACAATTTGTTTTTACATTTAGCAAACAACAAGCAGATCTTTGTAAATAAAAATACATTTAGACTCTTTTTGTTTGACCTCACAATTGTTTTTTTTTTTTCTTTTTCATAAAAATAAAAAAACCAATAAATTTTTTTCCCACCATAAATATTGCAATGGAAAATTTTTTTGAAGAGGAATATGAGGTAAACTATTATATATAATAATAATAATAAAGAAAGGAAGAAGCTTATGATTTTTTTGTTAATATTCTTTTCCCCAACAAATGTTTATTTTGTTATTAACTTGTAAAACTCTTTATATATTATTGCTTTATTGGTTATATATATACATAAATTTGTATATATATAAAGGTTGAAAAAATTATGGATGAAAAAACTGAAAAAGTATTTGAATTTGTATTTTTTTTTTAAAAAAAAAGATTTTCATAATCCCCTTACTAATTTATATATGTGTAGGGAGTTTTATTTTATTTCATAAAATGGGAGGGATATGATCATTCTTATAATACTTGGTAAGGTATCATTATTATCACTATAGTAAATTAATGTAATCTGTATAAATGGATACATGTAGTATGGGTTGAGAAAAAAAAGTAAATTCATGATTATGAGAATGTCTGCAAAAAAAAAAGATCTGCTGTAACCATCTATTATAATTTGATGCTTTACAACTTAAAGAAATTTTCATAAAGTAAATATGTCTCTATGTTTCAAAGATGAAAAGATCTTTGGCTTTCTAATACCCAAAGTTAACTAGGCGCAGCTACTCTCAATTTCGAAATCTTTCCATTCATTATTATTATGCTATTAATTCTCATTTATTATTATTATTATTATATTGCAAGATTGATTGACTAATTTTCATTAATTTCATAAATGTAAATTAGGGAGCCATTTGAACATCTTACCAATTGTACAGAACTAATCAAACAATTTAAAGATGAGAGAAGAATAAACCCAATCACAAAGAAAACTAAACGGTCAAGAAAACCAAAAACATTTTCTTTTGATGATTTGCTTATAGTGAGTGAGAGAAATGTTTTTTAAATATTTCCTGCGCCTCAAACATTATATTATCTAATTTGTATATATATATAAATATATAATTTACCTACACATGCATACAACACACACACACACACACGTACACATATATATGTACACTTTATTTAGGCAAAAAGTCAAACAAAAGGCGTTGTTGAATTTGAAACTTTCCTAAATAATAATGTTAAGGATGGACCAATGATTCCTGTTATCAATGAGATAGATGATGAAGGAAAACCTCCAAATTTCTCATATGTAGACTATTACATATATGGAAACAAAGTTCCAAAACCGGATGTTTTAAAATGTGGCTTAGTAGGTTGTGATTGTGAGGGTGGGCATTGTAAAGGGAATGAATGTAAATGTTTAAAAGAACATAATCAAGGAAAACTAAATTACGAAAGAACATCACAAAAATTACGTCTAAAACCAGGAAATGCAATATATGAATGCAATGCTAACTGTTCTTGTGATTCTGATTGTCATAATAGAGTGACTCAACAGGGACGTAAAGTACCTTTAGCAATACAAAGATTCATGCATAAAGGTTGGGGTGTTGTGGCAATGAAAGAAATACCGTCTGGCATTTTTATTACATATTATTATGGTGAACTGATAACCACAGAGGAGGCAGATATAAGAGGTGCAACATATGATGAAGTTGGTAGAACTTATTTGTTTGACCTTGATTTCACATCGGAAGATGAATCAAATCTTTATACAATAGATGCTAGTAATTATGGCAACATATCACATTTCTTAAATCATTCATGTGATCCTAATCTAATTGTGGTGCCTGTGGTGAATGACAATGCTGATATAAGATTACATCATATTGCTTTTTTTACAAAAAGAGATATTAGCATTGGTGAAGAGTTAACATTCAATTATAATGGATCACTTGAATATCCTGATGAAACAACTAATTGTATAACAGAGGATGGCGATGGAAATAATAATTTTAAATATAAATATATTTGTAAATGTGGTGCTAAAAAATGTAAAGGTTATTTTCATTCTTGAAAATTTCAAAATAACAATAATAATAATTATAGCAGCAGAAAGATAGTAGTGATTAAATGAATATAGAAAATAAATATAATAATAAATTTGCTTATTAAATAAATATAAATATGACATAATAGATTGTGTAATGTAAGCAATCTTTTCCATACTTTGTAATATGACTTACAATATCTGTGTTAAATATGGAGAAGGCTAGCCAGCCAATATCTGAACTTTTTAAATCAAATAGCATAGTTACTTTACACTCATTCATATAAAGAGTTCGAATACCTTTTTTCAAAAATAGTTTCGGCCACATCTATGAGCAATTTGTAGAAAGTCAAGAAACTTGTTCTTGATTAGAGGAGGCAAGGAACAACAATAATTATCATTATTTTGCGAGTAATTATTACATAAAATAGATAATAGTAGAAGTAATTAATTAATAATATGGATAAGATAATTATAAATATAAGAAAAATATTAATGCTAAATAATATTTGATATTGATATTATATATAATTTATCTGCCATAAACAATGCTTTTCATGATAAACAAAATTATATTTTAATACACCACGGGTTCCTTCATAATAATAAATGAATTTTAAATACGTTTCACATCTTATCCGCGAGAAAGCCTTCTAATACTAATGGCTGCTAGTTTAGTAATTCCTTGTCGCACGAAAATTTTCGGTGACATCTAACTTCCTCTTGCTTTTCCCCCTTTGTTAATTAAGAAAAGTTTTTAAGGTTCCAGTCTATTATTAATTACGCGTACCGCAGTGTAGCCCACCACCACCACCACCATCATCATCATCATCATCATCATCATCATTTAACATTGTCTTTTAAAAAATAAAATACGGTAACGAAAACTGAATAAACAAATTAATAAATAAGTATATTACATTTGTCTCTCTTCTGATTCTAAATTATTATCACCATTATGATTATGATTATGACCATGATTGCACGATATGATCGGTATGATCATGATAATTATTGTCATCTGTCTTTTTTTATCTATTCATTTTGATGTCTATGCGTACTTTTATATTTAATTCTCGTGATAGGTAATCAATCATTCATTTTTGATTTAACTGCAAATCATTTTTAAGCGTTACAAACCATCTCAAGATCAAATCCTGGAGTAAATTTTTTTTTTTCAAAAATACTTACATTTCTATATAAACACTACTAATAGTTTAAAATTATTATTAAAGTCATTTGTTCCAGCAAAGAATAAATAAGATGCAGAATAATTGTCTTGTTCTTTTGGAAAAATACTTTTATATATGTATTTATTTACTAAACTAATAAAATTGGATAATCTCAAATTCATCCATGACTGAATCAGGAGCATGTCTGAAAATAAAACCTGCACGCCTCTTAAACCTGTCCTATAAGCACTCATACATCTTTTTGAATTTCTAGCAACCTTTCTTATTTTTAATAAAGAAACAGATACCCCAATGCTTCTCTAAATAAATTTGTTTGTGTTCCAAAAATAGTATATTCGTGTGGTTTAGTAAAAAATGAAGCATTTTGGGCAATATTGATGACTTTATAGTTTGTAACAGTTTTTGAAAGCAATATTAAAATGAAATGATGGTAATTTCTATCAAAAAGCAGCAAAATAATAATAATAAAGAAAGAAAGAAAGAAATAGAAGAATGTGGAATTAAGTCACGACTATATCTAATTACAGTTTACGGTCGAAATCTAGTCGCGGCTGAAATCCAGTTGCGACTTAGTCGACTTGAAAAAATCTAGTCGCGGCTAGATATAAAATCTTTAGTCGCGGCTACGACCAGTCGACTAGCGACGCTACAAATTAATAAGTAGAAAGCTTTTAAAGATTTGTATTGTCTTCCCTCACTTTGACAATTATAAATGTTTATTCATGCTTTTGTCGTATTAAGCAATCAATCATTTTTAATTTCTTTTAGCGGGTATTTTTTAAGATATTTGAAGAAGAAAAAACAAACGTCATTCACAAACATATTATATTATAATATAAATAGTATTTTTATCAAAAATATTTATATTGAAGGTGTCCAACAAACATGTCGTGACTCCTGAATATTCTTAAGTCCAGGTCTTCACACGTAGCGAGACTTTGACCTAAATATCAATTTCTTCCAATTCCAAATAATCTTTGCTAGTTATACTAGTTACTACTCAATTTACATTTGTTACTTTCGGGAAAGACATGGGACAGAGATCAAAGATAGTCATAAGAAACCCAAAGTTCCCAACACCACTCCGTGTTTCTTTATTCCATATTGCATCATACCCTCTCGAGTTAATCTTTTGTTTACAAAAGGATAATTAGAATTAGAAAGCTTGCCTATTTTTGTTACTGACATTTCAGTATTTTAATAGAATAAAAAAAATAGAATGCAAGCGAACATTTTTAATCTTTTAAAAATTTCAAAGAAAATAATAAGGATTCGTTGATTACAACCTAAATTTGTCTTCCTACATTGGTATTGGCCAATCAAAAGGAATGCTATCTATAAATAAAAAAATATTTTAGGTAAAAAAAAAAAAAAAAAATTAAAATGTCTAATAATAATAGTTTTTCATCATTGAAAAAGATTAACCAATTTTTTAACGGTCTTATTAAATCTAACAATAATGCTCTGCCATTAAAACATATTCTTAAACTTGTGAATGATTTAACAAGTCTGTTAAATGAATCAGATTGTTATGACATAGAAATTAAAGTTGGAGAGGATAATGATGTTAAAATCTTCAAGGCCCATTCCAACATTTTAAAAGCAAGGTCTTCATATTTTAAAGCTGCTTTGTCGGTAAATTGGTTAAACAAATCTGAAAATGGTATTATTATATTTGAGAAACAAAACATTTCACCAAAAATATTTGGAGTTCTTTTAACGTAAGAATTATCATTTTAAATTTAATAAAATAAATTATTTTATTTATCAAAAAAAAATTTTTTATTTTTTATTTTTTCAAAAAGTTACATTTATAATGGAATTATTAGCGTTAACAACATGAGTCCAGATGAAATTCTTGAACTGCTCAAAGCATGCGATGAATTATGCTTTTGTGAATTAATTGATGATTTACAGAATTATTTAATCATTAAAAAAAATGGATGGATCAAGCAAAATTTAATTTATGTTTATAGGTTCTCATCACAACATCATTTATCATTTAGTATGCTTCAAGATATTTGCAAAGAATTAATTTGTGAAAATCCCGAATTATTTTTTTTTAATTCTGGTGATGATGATGATGGCTATAAAGCCATTGAAAAACCAATGATTCTGTCAATATTGGAAAGAGACGATTTAAAAGTAGAGAATGAAGTAGATGTCTGGAACCATGTTATTCAATGGGGAATCGGACAAATAGAAATTTTGGAAGAAATGGAAGAGGAAAAGAAAAGAAAAAAAGCGGTAGAATTGGGACAGTATTCATCAAAAAATAAAAAACCAAGATTAATCAAACTAGGAGAAGATATTTCAGGGTGGAGCAAGGATAATGTAATTGAATTAAAAACACTTTTAAAAGATATCATTCCACTAATGAGATTTAACATGATCTCTTTGAATGACTTTAATGAAAAAATCCAACCCTACAGAGAAGCTATCGATAAAGAAATGTACGAGGAACTAATTCAATATTATTATTATAATTATGAATGGCAACCAAGGCTATTACCTCAAAAAGGTCCAAGGATCAGAAGATTATTAAGTATAGAAATGAAATCTTTAATTTCAAATTGGATCAATGGAATTAGTTCAAATGACTTACCATATGAATTTAATTTGATTCTCAGCGGGTCTCGGAATGGATTTTCAAGGTCAGTTTTTGAGAAGAGATGTTACAACATTGAAAACACGGTTGTCATTATGAAAATTAAAGAGACGGGAGAATTAGTTGGTGGATATAATCCAGTTTGTTGGAATAATAAAAGAAAATCGTCCGATGAAGCTTATTGGATTAAAACTGACAAAAGTTTTATTTTCAAGATTGACCAAAACCAAATCGATTTTTCAATTTTAAGCAGACTCAACCATACTAAATATGCAATATATCATCATAAAAAAAATCTAGATTTCACCGGTGGTGGTATCAAATTTCATGAAAGATTAACGAGTTTTCGTGATCTAGGCATATGCAACAGTATCAATAATGAGCCTTATTGTTGCTATAACAAATCGCTTCAAAACAATTTAAATATTGGCGAAAAATATCATTTGTTGGAAGAACTCGAAGTATATAAATTAGCAAATATTAAATATTAAAATTTTATTTTTTTTTGTAAAAAAATCTTTTTATATATAAAAAACATTCAATATGAAAAAATGTCTAATAATATTTTTTCATCTTTGAAAAATTGTAACTTATTTTTTAACAATCTTATCCATTAAAGGAAGGATATTAGCAAACTTGTAAATAAACGAATCGGATTATTATTATAATGTAGAAATTAAAGTTGAAGATGATGATAATGTTAAGATTTTTTAACGTCCATTCCTCCAACATTTTGAAAGCAAGGTCTTTGCTTTGTACTTAATAAAAATATCTGAAAGTGAATTCTTGAACTTCTTGCAATGTTGTTTTGATCATTGAGAAAAAAAGAATGGATTTAATTTACCGTTTATAAGTTTTCATTACAATATCAACCAACTGTCTTTAATAATACACTTCAAGAATATTGTGATGATTTCAATTCTATTGAAAAATCAAATGCTTATGTCATTTAATGGGAAGCTCTCACCAAAACATAAATTAATCAAGCCAGAAGAAAATATTTCAAATGGAACGACGATAATTCAGATGATGGCTATTTAACGAGTGTGATCGATCGATCATGGCTTGACTTTTGGGCTACTTTTTGTCGCTTACTACTTCTTTCTTGTATCCAAAAGGCTTCGGCGGATCTGTAAATAAATGAATACGGCCGTAAATTTGCTTTTATTCACCTGCGGCCGACTTATTTCAGTCGGTTACGCTTGTTGGACGATTTCAAACCCACTTTAGCAGCTTGTTCAATAGCTTTGCATTTACAATTTCCAATTAACCTTTGGAAAATATTTTGTTAAAGCACAAACCTTTGCTTGCTAATTAGCTCTCACTCGCTCACTCACTCACTAGTCACCCAACGTTAGTCCTGACTTTTGTTTGTTAAACAAACAAAACGTGGTCTTTTGCCAAAGCTCCACAATTGTTGCTTCTTACCAAAATATTTTGCTTTAAACAAAAAATAAAATAAAATAAAAACAACGTTTATATTTATTTTTAAAAGTTTATTCCCAATTTTATAGTGGCTGTTTTTTCAAGCGAGGATCTGAACGAAGTTAACAAAAGAGAGTCACCAAAGGAGAGGCGCTGAAAAAGAGACTATATTGCAAACTCGACCTTCTTTTTTCTAAATGAACAATTAGCATTAGAATTATTGATTAAAAATGATTGATTATAATATGCAGAAAACTTAAAATAAATACATATAATATTTCTCACCTTAATCTTCTTTTATTTCAAAAAGTTTTTATTAGGAAGGAAGTGAGTTTTGTTTGGTTCAAAAACAATTGATCATGCTAATATTTTTAGTGGTTAAAAAAATATCAATCAAAATTAGACAAGTAAAAAATTGAGAATGTTTTTTCTTTCCATTGCGATCACGTTCTTCCCAATGCTTGCTTATCACATGCCCAATATTTATCACTTCTCTAAAACCATAATTTCTTAACGGAGCATAAAAGGCGAATCGGAATAACCAACGGTTTCTCCAATGCACTTCCTTTTATTTGTAGATAGTGGTGGTGTTGCTGTTACTGTTAAAGACGATGGCTGTAGTGGAGAGATGGTAATAATGGGTTTCCAGTATTTGTATATACCCTAAGCTATTTAATTTACCATCTACTTTCCATCGATGGGCCCAAACCTTTCCCCGAAAAAACAATCCCACATCATCAAACCTCCCCCTCCAAATTTTACAGTAAGAGTCATGTTTTCAATATTAACGCGTCCTGATCCATCATTTTATATATTGTGAATCTACTTTCTTTACTTCAAACAACAGATCTCCATTTTCTAACTGTGCAATTTTTTTTCTTAATGCGTCAATTTAATCGATTTGTTCTTTGTTGTCATTTGAAAGTGGCTTCGCTGCAGAAACACCAGAAAAAACATTTTATTCATGTAAAGTTCTTCTAATAGTCTTGGTTGGAACACTGATATTTGTTTTAATTTAGGACGGTTACTTTGATTTTTAATGATAAGATCTTTTTCATAAAGATATTTTTTAATAGTGCGAGACACTATGAACACCGATAATTCTAGTTATTTTGTAATTGGGTATATACATTATTTTTATAAGGACCGGCGATTTCTCCACGTTGTGGTTGATGATGTATGACGAAACTTTTGACTTTAGTTATTGACGTAACTAAAATATTAACTAAAGGCAGTTTCTCACCAGGGTTATTTTGAGGATTTAAAAAGCCCTTTGACGTAATTAAAAAAAACACTTGACGTAAGTAAAAACGCTTGATACAAGTAAAAAACTCGATACAAACAGCAATAATGATAATAATAAAATAGGATCCAAATTATGTGTCCCGGAGATGAATAAAGAATTATCATATCATTGTCTGTATATTGCAATGATGCAAGAAGAATAATTATCATGGAAAGTTTACAAATGTTATAATTTGAATTAGAATTTTCACTTAAATTTTTTCCATATATTTTCTTTCAAAATAAAAATGCCTCTTTTACAAATTAAAGCTATTCTTTGCCATTAAATGTAAAAAAATCAAATTGTTTTTACACACAAATGAGTTGTGTTAAATTGGTGTTTTTTCGAATTTTTGACTTTGAAGTTAATTACGCGTAATAGTAATACGCAATAATATTATTAATGTGCTTGAACTGTCTTTGTTGTCTGAGTTTGAGCAACATGGATTGATCAATATTGGTACCTTTACATAGCACACAAGACACATATTTTTGTAAGTTTTAATTTTATTTGCTATTTTTATCGCTTTTAAATCTTCAAAGAATTTCTTTATTGTTGAATCACGATAAATGGACCACTAGAATTTGGTAATGATGAAGTTATTCTTTAAATAATGCAATTTTCGTTTTTCAATTTACATTCTTGTGAGAAAACTTGAAGCAATCAAAAAAAATGTTGTACGAAAAAATTGTTTGTTACACGTCATTCAAGAAAAAGGAAATAATTAGTTATTCTCCACATTCATTAAAAACACCAAGTCGAATTTTATATTTTTACATAATGTCACATAATAAATTATTATCATCGTCATCACAAGAAAGAAAGAAATTTGTATTTAAAATTGATAATGAAATGCATAATAACGCAGCAGTTAATTCTGATAGAAAAGATTATTTTTTTTCATTAGTCAACAAAAACAAGGAGCTTTCTGAAAATGAAAAAGAATATTGTAAAAAAGAGTTTATTTATCAGGATGAATTAAGAAATGCAAGAGATAAATTGGGAAAACCAAAAAAATGCAACAAGTGTAAATTGACAAGATACTCTGATAGGTTCTGTGAAGGTTGTATTAGTTTACAATTACAGAGTCTTTTCAC
>CAJVPN010001436.1:0-14351 GCA_910592215.1 Entrophospora candida
AACTCATCTAATGTTTCATTGCCACTAGTCCATCCTTCAGTTAATAGTTTTGGATCACATGATTGACACCATGAATACCAAGTATTATATCTATTGCAGGTTGGACATTCACCGTAAAGTTTATATCTCCTCTTTGAATATTCATCATCATTGTTTTTGTCAGTAGAAGTATCATCATGATGTTTATTTTCATCTAAAGTGTTTTCCATCTTTTAAAAATTATTTGGGTGTATAATTTATCAAAAAAATTTTTTTTCTAAAGCCACAAATATGTATCACACAAAATGTTAATATTTATTGACTTGTGTACCTGAATTAGCATTACATAAATGACACCTTAAATATAAAGAGATCGTAAAACTGTAATGCCGTAATCATTTACGATCTATAAATATTGCAAGCGTGTGATTTGAGTTATTGGAGTCAACAAATAAATTCACCATATACAACTATATGATTATTAGGGTTCTATTTGAACAAGGTTTATTTGAATTATTTGTTTTACTTGTTATGAATTTGAGTATTTGAATTACATTGTTCGAATGAAATAATAACGAACAATTTGATAATTTGAATAAAACGAATAAACAAAATAATTCAAATAAACGAATAAACGAATAATTCAAACAAAGTGAATAGTTCGAATAAATGAATAATTCGAACAAAATGCAATAAATAAAAAATGAAAATATTGGATGAAGAGATAGCTAAATCAAAAAGCTTAAAAGTTATACAAGTAATGATAGTTCATTAAATAATCTTGATTTTAACCCTTTTTTCTTAAATGTCGAAGATGGGAAAAATTTTTATTATCAATCAATTAATTGGAACTTAATATCCACTAATTATTACTAACAATATTTTTTTTATTTACATTTGATTACATTAGATTCTAATAATTAAAAGAAAGATCGATGAATGACTAATTTAATCTCCTAAATTATTCGTTATAATTATTTGTTTTTTTTTATTTTATCTTTATTTTATTTCTTAAAGCTAAATTATTTTGAAATAATAAAATTTTTTTTTATTCTTATTAAATGGTGATATTTCAAGGTATCATTTCAGTTAATGCTGATTATTTAACAAGTATGCAGGCAACTTGCAATAATTCGGTGCTTGTCAATTAATTAGTTTACGAATTTACTTTGGTCCCCTCTTTCTTTGCACCTAGACGAATCTGTGGGCACACTTAATGGTATCAGATAAATAAAGATGGCCTTTTACAAAGCTCAAGGGCCTTGATTTATTTCAGTCGTTCACCCTTGTCTTGTTTACATTTATTGGCCGATTACAAACTCGCTTTGGTTTACTTGCAAAGCAACTTAAGTAGCTTGTTTAACAGCCCTACGTTTACAATTACAATAACAGATTAACCTTTGGACGACGTTTCATTAACACCCGCCGGTTAACCAACGTTAGTCAAAACCTTTGCATACTCACTAAAGCAAATTACGTTACTAATTGTAGTTAACGCTCACTAGTTAATCCTAACCTTGCCTACTCACCAAAGCGAATAAAATATGGCTTTTTACCAAAGCTCCATAATTGTTACCTTTTACCAAGGAACTAATTACACTTGTTGCTTTTATCAAAATGCTTTAAACAAAGAAAATAAAACAATGTTTTTGTTTTTATTTTATTTCTAAAGCTTATTATCGTAATAAAAATAATGATTTTATCACGGAGTTTTATTTTATCAGAACATTAATTTTCCTCTGCGAGGAGAAGTTGATCATTACAATAAAGAAAATTAAAGGTTTATTATTGCAAAATAACTTAATCGATCAATATTGATATTATAAAAGGCTTTTGCATAAAATTTCCATTTGATAATAATTATATACTAAAATTAGTTGACCCTTGAACATAAAGTATTGAATATGAATTCCCTAATCGGTGATTTTATCTACCCGATCATGTATCACGTTATTAATATTAATAAAGAAATGTTCGAGTTTAGAGTAAATAAGTTTGTGGGAACCGAATTTGAATTCAGCAAAAGAAAAGGTTAGCTCCTTGGGAACAACTGATGAAACAAAGGAAGATTGAGATATACAAGAAAAAAAAAGATCTTGGAATATATATTTAAGAGTTTTATTTGCCTTTAAAGCAATTTTACTTGCGTCATTTTTGACTTAATGGCAGTGAATTTGACGTAATAGTTTTACAATTTTGGTAACATTTCGTCAAACAACATTACTTCTAATAGTCTTAGTTGGAACATTACTATTGTTTGTCGTTGTTTAGCAGACTTTTGATTATTTTGCTTCTGATTTTCGTTGATAATTAATTTTGGACGACCACTTTGCTGCTTTGTGGCAAGACCTTCACAATCAATATATTTTTTAATAGCACGAGAATTTTGACTGTTTGGAAATGGGTTCATTATTTTGCCACGTTGAAATTCAGTTAAAGCTAACATTTTTAAGTTTTTTAAATTTTCAAACAAGTATTTATTAAAGATCATAACAACATAAGATGCGTATTACCATATGTCAAAATTTCAGATGAGATTATTATGTACATTTTTATTCAACTATTTGAAAAAAAATTTTTGGTCACTAATTATTCGTGACGAATGACGCGAATAATTGAAAGGCTCACTCGTTAGATACATACAGTATTTTGAAAAAATTAACACTGGATCGGAACTATTCTAAGAAAAAAAAGTTCCAACTCATGATCATATTTTCTTTAAATCTCTTGGATCGTTTCGGCGAAATTGTCATCGTTTATCCTGCCTGTCACGACATTCTCTCTGTTTACACTCTTGATAAACATAATACAGGCAGTGTAATATTTTTATTAAATAAATAGGTTTATTAAATTAGTTTTCAAACAAAACAATTAATGATGAGAGGGTTTCTTGAATTTGTATTTAAACTAGATAATTATTAACAATGTAATGTCATTATTACAAATCCCATAATAAAAATCTTTGCTGAAATCTTATTAATAGAAACGATTCCTGTAATGTAATTTCCCAAACAACAAAATTTGTGTTGACCAATTTTCAACATTATAATTATGATTCCACTTGAAAATTTTCCATATAATTATTTCATTAATGAAAAGAATTTTAATAAAAAATGTGTTTGTCCGATTTGTCAAATTCACTTGATAATTTTTTTTTGCTATCATCACAAACCTTTCCTAAACATTTTTCATTCAATTCAGTAGTAAGAACTTTAACTCATAATTTTTAATAAACCGGGATCCTTGACTGCATTAATGGTCCGGTCTTGGGTATCAAAGACCGTTAGTTTTTTTTTTTTTTTTGTCATAAAAGCATTTATTTATTAAAAATATTATTTTATTATCATATTTCAATTCATATTTCAAAAAGAATATATACAGTTTGACGACATGGAATTACATATATATATATACATTTACAGCAATCTATCCGCTCAATCATACGTATTGTAATATACCTGGATTCAGCTTCGTTATAAGGTCAAAATTGGTAGAAAAGTGAGTGTTGCTTGTCTACTAATACATAGGCAACCCCGTTAATCCGAAGAAGTTTTTGCTTTCAATAAAAAATTCCAAAAATTCGGTTTAACGTGGTGGATTTACTATAGAACCAAATGGGGGGTTTGAATGAATTGGAGCATGTTTCATTGTAGAAGTTACACAAGAAGATTTAGTAAATATTTTCCATACTTCTTTGATATTCAAATTTTTTCAAACGATTCCATACAGTAAATCATTGATAATATCGGAGTTTGATTATAAACAATAAAGTCCGGTACTTTCGTAACCATTGTCATAATCAATGTTTCATCAAAATTTATGTTTTGAATTGAATGAGATTCATTCTAAAAATAGTTTTAGTCATTGTGAAATGTATCATTTATATTAAAACCTTATAATTTTTAACTTATTGTTGATTTATTAATATAGTAAAATTTCATCTCCGCGGTCCAACAGTCAGTACTTTGATTAGATTGGCGGTCTTTGGAGCGAGACCATTAAATTTAGCTTTATAATTTCCGGTAGTGTATACTTTATAATTGTTTTTAAACTAATATTATAACATAATAACCATTTCCTTTTTTATAGTATAATGTAACTGATGATAAAAGATTTTTGAAGTATGAATAATGCGTAGACAGGATTCCTAATAATATTCTCCTCTCATCATCATCACTCACAACCAAATAATATCTCCTGATTCAAATAATTTTTATTTTCGACCAATATAATAAATAATAATAATATTGTAGTGTCCCTGTCTGTGGTATTATTTATAATTCTTTTTTAATTGTTTTATTCAAATTAAAGAAACGGAAAAAAATTTTAATTGTTTTTTTAATTTATTTTAATTGTGATCATTTTAAGGAAACAATAGCCATCAATTTTATAATGTTTATAAAAATAGTTAGGGTTATTCAAAACTTGATTGGAAAAAAAAAAATAAAAAAATCCGAAAATGATAAAATTTATTTTTAACAATAATAACAAAAAATATTTAGCATTATTCACACGGACAACAACGACAAAAACAAAAACTAATAATACATCATCAACAATAAGTTTGCCAAGACTAAAAAATCAAGAATTAGAAAAGGTAGCTTTAGAACATACTCTAACCAATGAAACCAAAATTCAATGGAAACGTTTCGCGTTTTTGGGTGATAGGATAATAAATTATAAAGTTTCAAAAATATTAATATTAAAACAAACATTGGATTTTAAAAGAATTGCTAGCGCGTATCCGGACCTGATCTCGAGAAGATACTTGGCTTCGATTGCGTTGAAATCAAATTTAGTAGAAATGGTCAATGAAAAAAAAAAGAAAATAGTGGAAGCAGGAAAAAAAACAGTGTTGGATAAATCGGAAGTGAATTTTTGGGGAGAATTAGTAGAAGTTTATATGTGCTGTTTGTACACGGAAGGAAATAACAAAGCAATTGATGATTTTGCTAATCAAATAATAGATGAATATTTTCGTAAAATAAAGGAGATGAAGGAGAAGCAACAAAAAGCTGCTGCTTTGGTTGACGAGTATTATAATCATGATTACAGTAAAATATTTAAGAGGAAACAATTGGATAAAGCTGAACAAACAAGCAAAGAAGTTAGAAAAATAATTGAAAAATTGTGGTACTTGATCAATATTACAATAAATGTTTCTAAATATTTTACAACTGATCCAACACCTTTTGTTAGTACAACAGTAGAAACAAAGAAGAAAATGAATCAAAAAAAGAAAAAGAAAGCATGAATGAACGAAAATTCGAATTTTTGATCACGAAAAAACATTTAGTATTATTAGTAAAACAAAATTACATATTTATTTATTTAACTAATTAATTAATTAAAAACAAATAAATAAATATTGTAATGTAAATAAATAAATCAAAAAAAAAAAACATTTACTAAATAAAAAAATTCACTCCATAAAAAATATTATTATTGAAAAAAAAAAATTTTTTTTATCTACAAAAAATTTAAATATAAATCTTTTTCTAATTCAAAAAAAAAAAAATTAAAAATTAAAAATATACAAATAAACATTAATTAATGTAATTAAAATTATTAAATAATACTTTTTTTTTTTTTTTCAAAAAAATAAATATGATAACTATCATTATATATCAAATAAATAATAATAACTTGTTTTTTAATGAATTAGTTTCTAACTAGCTTGATTAAGATTTCCTGGTTTTCGTAAATAATATTCTTTTAGAAGCCATGAGACAGAATTTGATAAAGTTTTAGTAAATGTTTCTCTTGTTTCCTTACTTCCAAGTCTTATTTTTCTTGGCAATCTAAAAATAAATAAATAATATTTATTAATATATATTTAACATTTAATTAATCATTTCCAATTGATGATGATGATAATAATAATAATAATACATACTCAATTTGTATCGCATCGACAACTTGTTCTCCATGTCTTGAACCGTATTTTTGTACAATGTAACCACCATGGAAATATCTTTCATTTTGCTTTGGATACGGGTGAGCATAAGATGGTATTGTACCATAACCATAAGATTGCAATATACCACCAAAAGAAGTTGTCTCGCCAAGTAATAAATCAGCAAAATTTAAAGCTGATTGCATCCTAGTATACAAAGCTCTTATGCTTGATCTTGATGGGATAGATTGATCAGAGTTGAGCTCACTGGTTGACAAAGATAATATTTCAGATGATAAAACGTAACCTAATTCAATATAATTTTCTGGATGTCCATGTCCTAAAAATAAAATGAATATCATATGTAAATTAATTGATTGATCCATAAAGTTTTATGATTATTCTCTCTTTTATTCAACAGAATTAAATTCTAGTTACCGTGCAAGTCAATAACTATCCCATAATTAAATCTTTCTTCGATCTCTTCAACAGCACTTTTCATAAATGTATGATAATCATTCCAAACAATTTGTGTTTCTGATTCGAATGTTTGATTGAATCCTTCATTAATGCCATTAGTATAATTAACATCTGCGCCAGCATTGATGTTCTTTTCTGTATAATCAATAAAGTCTTGGTTTTTCACACCCTTGACTACTTCAGTTCCTTCATTCATTGGTCGGTTGACATCTATTTTACTTCTTCCCAAATGATTTACCAACAAATAAGGTTTAAGGCCTTTGAATCTTTTCGAAATTAGATCAGACAAAGCTCTACCAATCTCTTGTGTGTTTATGTCATTAGATTTGACAACTCCAGGGAACATTTTTTTACGATCTGGGATGCCAGAAGGGAACAAATGTCCACCATGAGGTACTGAAATAATCAATGGTAAATGTCCTTTTTGAAATTCTGTGTAATTTTTGTAACCAAGTAACGTTTCCGTTAAAAATGCATATGAGTCATCATCATTATTACTATTATTAATATCTATTGTATTATCATTATCGTTGATGTTTATATCTCTGTGAGGACTTATGCTAATTACGAATTCCTCTTCATCTACCGATATTGGTATTGGTGACTTTTTTTGAAGTTCAGGCGATATCGTTAATAATATTATCAATAACGTGAATAATAACAAAAGAATAACTAATCTTGATCTAGACATTTTTTTTACTTTATAATAAAATAAAATTTTTAAAAAAGAAAAAAAGAGAAAATATAATTTTTTTTTTAAAATAAAACAACAAAACAATAAACTCAACTAAAAAAAATTATTTTTTCTTTTTTTGAAAAAAAAAATATATTCCCAAACAATTCAGCTATTTATATAAATTTTTATTTATTTATGTTTAACTATAGTAATTGTATTTAATATAAATAAAAAATGATTTAGGTAATACAATAATTTATAAAATAATTAATAGATTATTAAATTCTTCTTAATACAGGTGGATTTTATGTAAGTTATTAATAATTTTAAAAATAGAAAAAAAATTTTAAGGATTTTTTACCTTTTGTTTTGTTGCTTTGTTATATATTTTTATTCGTGTTACAATGTATATTCCTCTCATTACTGATAATTGAAACGTCGGTCAAATAATTATGATTATTATGATAAAAACATTCAGTCAAAAATAATACAAGATTATGAGTGTGATTATGGAACGACGAAATATGGAAAATTTTATGAATAGGTGAAAAAGAAAAATGCAAAATCGGCTAGTAATCTACATAATATTACTTAATGTAGATGAAAAGATAAATATTAATTTGAAGACTAAATGAATAAAATTAGGCAGCGTCCAAGATTTGCGCAGTGCAATTTTCGGAGTTGTTGATGGAATGGATGACGGATGATGTGTTACAATATACATACATTAATAGAATTCTGCAGATAATTTCTGGTTTGAAACAATTTTTTAATTTTATTTATATTTATTTATTACCGTTAGGGCACGATCTTAATTTTCAATTTTCTTTTGCCTTTCCCTTGAAAAAAATATAGAAAGAAAATAAATTATTGCATTTGTATGTACGATACGATATTCATTAATCTTTATAAATTAACTAATTAACATATAAATGCATTTAATTCCATGATCACTACATTTCATTATTTTTAGGTTATAAATAATTCATCGTAATTTGTTACTATTATATATTTAATGTTCTTCGATCATGGTCTTTTTACTAAATATGATATGACATTTTTATTTATTTGTTTTTTTTTTTCTCTAAAAAAAAAATAATCTCTTCTGCAACAATAATTATTTAATCTATTTCGTATTACAAATAGATTATATCTGCTATAGATTCTCTCCAAATAGTACCCATTAAAGTTTTAGAAGAACATTCTAAACTCACCACGAATAATAATACAATAAACCATTTATAATAATAATCGTAAAATGATGAAAAAAAAAACCGGATAAATTTTGAACTTTTACATGTTTTGAATTGATCACCAATAAAAATGCTTGTATTGGTGATTTTGAATCGGACTCTTTAGCATATGTTATGGAACCTTCCTCACTCTTTGTTAGGATGAGTGTAATAAAAACGGATGATTTTCTTTTTGGAAATGAAATTAATACCAAAATTGCAAATTGAATCAGCCAATCAAAAGGAATTTACGCCCATATTTTAATAATGAACTGACAAATTAATTGATAATGCTTTGGAAGTAGGGGGAAAATATCTATTCCTATGTATATATATATATATAGCTCACAAAAAATGTCAGGGATCATATAATTTATTTATATATTTTAATTTCAACATTATATTAAACATATTCTTTTTTTCCTTAAAAGTTCAAGAATACTTATATTATTGGGGTGTGTGAGATGAGATGCCCCAATTAAATCAAAATCAGGTGATGTAGCATAATGCCCCCAAAACTATATAAATAAAAATCGTATCAGAGCCTTCAATTAAAGAGATACAGACATGAAACTAAGGGAAATTATAGTATACAGAGAGTTTTTTTTTATATATTCTAAAGAAATTGAAAAAAATAGAAAAACTTTATAACCAAATGTACCTATATAAAATAAGTAAATAGAATTGGAATATTTGTGATTGTGTTGTGCGTGAAAATGAAATCATATGTGAAATTCAAATTAGCCAATCAGAATTTCATATCCAAACACCACCCCAAAATTTTAATTATAAATTTCGATCGATTTCACATACTAATACAACGATTACAAAGCATTAAATTAATCCTGTATTTTTCCCGCTACTCGTTTCTTTTGGATCTAATCTACCAAGATATGTCTTAGTATCGTATCGCGGGTTATAATTTAAGCATTTTTTTTTTATGTTGATAATTTCTATAAATAGGAACTTTTATAATTGTGTATGAGAGAGCCCAGGAAATAATTATAAGTACGTTTTTTTATTTCTCCGCTCCGTCCCAAAATCAAAAGTTACATAAGTATATCCGTGGCGCCACTTTTCCTTCCCTTCAAGATATTGATATTGATCATTCTCTAGTACTAGTAAATGTTTTGATTTGTGAGTCACCTAAAGTTAATATATATTCCGCGGGTGACAGATTAGCTAGTGATGTCAGCTGGCCAAGCCGCCAAGAAAATTTTAAGCGGCTTGGCCGAAAAAAAAAAACAAGAAAACTCATGCCATTAATTTGCCTAAAAAAAAACGTAACAGGGTAGGAGACAATAACAACAATAGTAATAATATTAACAATGAATTGTTGGTAAATAATAATAACGATAGTAGTACTAATATTATTAATAGAATAATATTAATGGTGGTGGTAACAATGAGCTATTAAGAAATAATAATAACGATAGCAATAATATTATTATTAATAGTATTAAAAATGAATCATTAGTGAATTATAACAACAATAGTGGTAATAATGATAATAATGGTGAACTAGGTATTAATAATTTGTTGTAAAGAGGTATTTCTAATATGATGACTACTATTTCATCTAATAGTTTGGATTACATTTCTGTGCAAGCAAGAATTTACTTGGAAATACCTACAAGCACAGTACCATCATCTGAGAGGCTTGTTTTCATCAGCTGAAAATGTATTTACAAAGAAAAGTATCCTTTTTTAAAAGAAGATCATTCTTGTTATTAATTGATTTCTTATCTCTTAAACGCTCAGAGTATTCTTTAATGGTAACACAAATTAAAATTTTGATCATTCTTATTGGTCAATTTAACGATCAGCAAAGTAAAAACAGTCAATCGACCAACTTTTAAAGAGGAACAACTGGATTTTTATTTATAGATTAATCGGCTAAATCTCAAAGATCATTTTCATATTAGAAAGTAATGCCCTCAGAAAAAAATTTTTATATCAGAAAATTTTTATCGGCTATCAATAGTCGATTAACCATTTAAGGGATAAAATATATAAGCCACCCAATGTTTTTTTAATGGCTGATATCATCACAAGATTTGACGCGTCATCTGAATGTTTACATGTCTTATCAATTTTTTACTCACCAATTGCTGAAATTTGTAATCATACATCTTTGGTAAATTGCAATCTAAATTTTTTATACTGGTACACATAGTCATAATCAACACACTTCCGGGATTATATTAAGAGGACCCCAAGCAAGAGTCGATTTCAAAATTTAAAAAACAAATCAATACATGGAAAATCTCAATTCAGAGATATTTGCATCTTCCAGAACATAAATAAGACTATTATTAACTTCTTACCAGAATATTGCCCATCTCAATTACCATTACTGAAAAGATCATTCGCGAATCAGCAATTAAATAATTAAGCCACAGTTAAATGATTCAGCATTTAATTAATTTATGAAAATAAATTTCTTGAAGTAGAATTAAGCTTTAGTTTAAGGAATGGCTTCTAAAATTCAAGTAATAAAAAATGAAGAATGTCAATTAAAAAAAAACACGCCATCTACATGCTTCATCAAGACTGTCTCTTCCACCGACAATGTAATAAGTGACCCTATATAAAACAAGCTCAACCACACATTCAGGATGACGAAGCTTTTGACTTTAATCATTGACATGGTGAAAATACTGATTAAAGATGGTTTCTCGCCAAGGGTCACTTTGACGATTTGATGAAAATAAAAATTGTTGGATGAAATTGAAATTTTTTGTTCTATAATAAAATATATATTAGATGATACAGTGTTTGCTGATGAAACTGAAGTTTCTGATATCGAATTAATCGAAACTCAAAATAATGGTTTTAAATTATAACCCAAATGATTTAGTTTCAATAATTTTGGATTATGACTTGGAAAATAAAAATAGTAATAATACATTAGATGTAGAGAATGATAGTACTGAATTTGGAAGTGACAACCTTTATTTTGAAAACCTGGAAGTTTACAATTGAAAATTATGACAATTTTGAAAACAGAATCAATCATTACTTGGAAAATGAAGGTTGTAGAACACGAGAATAATGTTAACATAAACAATGATAATTGAAATTTAAGCAATACATCAAAAAAGAAAAGTCAAAGCTTATATAGTAAAGCAACATAATTTACATAGAAAACAATAATTTAAATAATTTGTTAGTTGATAACATAAAAAAAATTTATTTAATAAAAATTGGATCTGATTTTTACTATTAATTTTTGTTTTCCAATGATTTTGATTTTCTACAAGGTTTTGGTCTTTTGTTATATATATTTTAACGAAATAGTTTCTCAATTCCAAACATTTCGTCATATAACATTAATTCAGGAAGGTTAATGTAAAGGTTTTTTTAACGAATATATTGTGGTCAATTTTACGAAGGGTAAATGAGCATCGAAAAAGCAGTTCCCCTACAAAACGCTTTCGCCTTGACCATCTACAAAACACAAGGGTTGACCCTGCCGCATGTAACGCTGAATGTTGATGAGAACATATTCTCTGAAGGATAAATATATGTTGCAATGAGCCGAACTCTTTCATTAAAAAACTTGCATGTTAAAGATTTCTAAGAAACATTAGAAGAATATAAAAGGTTAATGCCGAAGGGTTGCAACGTTTGGTAAGACCAATAATAGAAAAAATAGATCTGTCCGTCATTCATTTAATTTCATTGTGAATCAATCTTTTCTTTTTAATACTTCTACTTGTTGGTTTTGAAAGTTTGGTAATAAATTCATGCGTGTGCCCTCCGTTTTATTATCATTATCATTATCACTCCATTCGCTCACTACGACGTTTTAACTTAAAATCCTTGTTTTTTTTTTTATAAATCGAAACGTGAGCAGACTGATTAGCAAAAGCAATTAATTAATTAATATATGAAAATCTCTTTTAAATTTTATTAGTTAATTAGTTTGAACATAAAAATCTAAACTAACTTGTTTAGTCTTTCTAAAATCAACAGTAAGCCATTTGTTTGATTCTGATAAAATTACTGACGACCAATTTCAAAATCCTTGACTAATTTATCTTGAGATTATTTTTAGCACGCTTACATAGTTTTTTTTTTTTTTTTGCAAAGCATTTGATGAGGTTCTTTTTTTGGATGAAGGAAGATGCAGAATTTGAACTCATTTTTAAAACAAATAGGTCGTTTATTAGCCATATTATTTATCAATACTTTGACGCGATCAATTTTCAGAAATGATTAGGATTTTGATTGGTTCTCCCGTTATACTGACATGTCATTATAACGTGATAAATTCTATAATTATAAAAAAACTTTTATCATTATACTAGAATAACGGGATAAATAGCAGAAGTCATTATAACAGGAGTAAATTTATATTCACAAATTCCTGTTCAATATTAGTATCTATTATGAATTTGTTGAAATGAAGTTTGTCTGAATTGCCTTATTCTACTGTAGTTATAAACACATTTCATTTTTAAAGCTTTTAAAATATAATATCAATTTAAAAATTCAGTTTGATTCCAATAGAAACAAATCAAATAATGGATTCAGTTTTTTAAAATTCGATTCGTTCAGAACCTTAAGCAATAATGCCAACAAACTCTTGTGATTGGCAAAATAAGGAATTCAGATTAATCAATAACCAACTTGATTGGAATTAAGGTAATAGGAACTATGTATATAAAATTATAGCAAAAAGTTTTATTTTTAATATTAGCGATTTAATAATTCACAGATTAGTTATGTCATTAATAATAATTATGCATAGTCTTTTTTTATTTGGCAGGGTTGGTACGTTTGTTTTCATATTAGTAATTAATACACCATGAACTTATAATAAGATTTGGCGAATTGGAAGTTAAGTGAAACAAAAATAAAGTATTCTTTTTTAAAATATTTACACTTCTAAATTTTTTTTAAATATATCAAACACCACCATTATTTATTATTACAAGATATAATTAAAATTGTTAATTGAAATATGTACTACTAAAGCAGGCTGTTGCACAAAAATTTATATCACCCATGTGAATACCACAACACTACTAATAATTAAAACTTTTAGGTAATATTAGACAGTAGATACCCAACAATTTTTAACATAATATTAAATTTTTTTAAAAATAATTATTTGAAAAAAAGTTAAACATTATCCCCATACAGGTACCAACAATGATTAACATGATAGATCTAAATGGTTAATTTATGAATCAATGAAAAAAAATATATACAAATATTTTTGATTGTTTAATAATTATTAAATGATTGTTGACATGTTTTCTATTTACATAATTAATAAAAAATTTCTATAGAGAGAGAGAGGAGAGATAAAGATAGAGAGAGAGTCTGCTATATGATATCCAAAATACTTTTAAATAAGTTCTTCTGGTGAATTATATTCAGAGTGGAATGGTGTGTCCCTTTTTTTATTAAGGCATTTATCCTTATTATGACCACTTTGCCAACATCTCAAACAAGATGATTTGTACATAGGGAGAAGATTTTTTGCGTGTGTCCATAATATTTGCATGCCTTGCATGGATTAATGAAGCATGGTATAACTGGACATATCCAATTTTCCTTATGGTTTAACTGGACATCCTTTGATATGAATATAACTCTGTCTATTTTGCCAAATTTTTGATGTGGAGAAAGTCGGAGTATTAATTCATGCACAGATTTTGTTTGAGTTTTGATGATTCCCAACATATGATCAAGTCTTTTTTCCATTGTTTCTCTTGATTTGATGATATTGTTTTATTAATATAATAATCAAAAAAGTCAGTCTAAAAAAGCAATCAAAATAAATCAGTGCAATAGTTGTTGTTGATTGTAATTAATTTGTGGCTTCCTATTTGTTGTGTTAAAAAAAATTTCCAAGTCCTTTTGCACTTGTATCAATTCTAAAGTATTAAATGCAATGATTATGCTGATGATAAGTGTTAATGTTTTGGATGATTCAGTACTATGTTACTTAATAGCTACATGTTGTTGTTGTTGCAATTATGGTTATTGATTATTAATACAGTCAGGGATCTTTCCAAATTTGGAATGTGGCTAATACAACAATTGATCGACAATAAATGTCTTCTTTCGGAAT
>CAJVPN010001437.1:0-14342 GCA_910592215.1 Entrophospora candida
CGAGGAAAATATATTTCTAGACTTCATGTTAATAAATAAATATTATTATTACATTATGAATAAGAGCAATGGAAAAATATATATAAATCTCCCTGACAATAGACTTCCACTGGATCTTTTTGATAATGAAAGAGTGTTGTCCAATATATATTGACTGGTGTTGGTTGTGTAGGTGTATAGATTCTTGAGAGAGCGGTCTGGGTGTACCAGCAGTAATAATGGCAGTTGTTGAATGAGGATCCCGAGGTTTTATAGTGCACTGCTGAAATGACTAATGAATCCTCACAAATTTGTGTATGGTGTTTCTAACAGACTAGGTTTGGACAATCCCATAGAATTACCAATGGCAAGATAATTAGTGTCAAAGTACATGGTGCAGTTAAGTGTATCAACCCATCATGTATTTCATTCAAGTGTGGCTACAATATCTTCAATCATGTCCTTTTGTATGAGAATTAACTTCTGTACCAGCAGAATAGATGAATGTGATTGGGCATTTTCTTTAAATTGGGTGTTTGTAAAGTTCTTTAGCAAACAAACGTTTTTAGATTTTAAAATCCACTTTTCTTAATCCACATGACTAAAATCAACCCACTTTTGAAACTTTGTGTCCACATATAAATGCACTCTACATGAAACACAAAGTGCTTCTATTGGTATATTTGGAATGAACGGAATTGGAATCATGATTTAAGAGTACTTTTGTCGAAGAGATCATGGGAGTGTAACTTTCTGAGAACTAGTGAGAAACTGATAAGTTCATCATGAACATTCACCAAAAATACAATGTAAATTCGGCAAATGTCATGTTCTATATATGGCTAGCAGATTGAAAAATATTGTTCCTTCTTTGTTTCAGGGACAACACCAACCATGATTATATTTGAATCACATGGACATACCAGCACAGTGAACAGATTGGCAATATCACAACTTATATCGTTCATATTATGTAATATTCGGTACTACATGCCAAATCAGCAATGATCATCATCTTCATGATATCATGAGCACAACGATTTTATTTGTAATTCGAATAACTTGAATAAAACGAGTAACTAGAATAAAACAACGAATAACTTGAATAAAACGAGTAATTCGAATAAAATGAATAAAACGAGTAGTTCTAATAAAACAAATAAATCGAATAAAGCGAGTAATTCAAATAAAACAAATATATAAAACAGCGAATAATTCGAATAAAATGAATAATTCGAATAATTCGAACAACAGTTTGTATTACGAATAATACTTAATTAAACAGTTGATTGACTGTTATTTCACTTGGTCAAAAGGCGACATTAATCTTTTCTTCTAAAATCAATTCACATGAAAAAAACAATATAAATAAAAATTCGAATATAAAATATTAATAAGAACCGAAAGAGAATAGGTCACATGTCCGAAATGGCCATAATAATTTTAACCTTCCTAATTTGGTATGTGATACTGAGTATTCGATCGGCGTACACCCAAATGAATAATATTCATTGAATAATAAATATTTGGATGTTTGATTTTTCATTGATTGACCAAATATAATCAGTTTAAAGTGAATATTCGGTGTGGATAATTGATCAATATCTCGCGTAGCTGGATTGAAATGAAATTTCATGTCCGAATAAATTCTCTGTTCATTTTTAATTGATTATTTATTTCACTTCCGTTCATCTAAAAATGGAAGAAGAGCTATCAGTCACTATAATGGAAGAAAGCAATAATACAATAATGAGATGGATGAGTTTTCTGCTGTTCGTATTTTGAATAAAATCAAAGTAAAGGGTGGTTCTAAAAAGTCAAGTTGGATATGGAAAAATGATCCATTTGTGCGGAAACATAATAAAAATAGATTTTCTGTTTTTTCAAAGTTTGCTATTAAATACTTGCGTTCACCTATAACTTCCATTCCGAGCGAGAAACTATTTAGTCAAGCTGGAAATACAATAAACTCAAAAAGAACAACCTAATTTGATAATTTGATAGAATATAATAATGAATTTATTGTTCACCAAATTATCGAATTGATTGAATTAATATATATAAAAGGAATGAACATTCAGTTTGTACAACACCTATCCTATTGATCTGCGTAACATGTTCTCTTATAATTTTACCTGATCAATAGACAATCCATATAAAGAAGGCTATCTATGCCTGTACGAAAGTTTATCATCAAGTTTATAAAGAAGGATTGGAAAAACTATGATAGCACAGAAAACAATGAAATATTACAATTGGTTGATTTCAAGGCTAATCTTGCGCCTGGTGGTTTGAATTATCCAAATCTAGAAAAAAACAATCTGAAATTTTTTCCTTGCAAAAAATTTTTTTTAAATAAATAGCGAATGTTTCAGACTTAATCCAATAATTATAATAATAATTTATTATTATTTTACAAAATAATCGTAACAACAACAACAACAAAAACGATAATAATAAATGGCTATAATTGAAAGCACCTCTGTGTGTTTAGTTGTCGCGGTATCCCTCGTCGGCTATTATATTTATAAATGGATAGTTTATCCATTATATTTATCCCCTTTATCTAAAATTCCTGGTCCTCGTCCCGACCATTTTCTGTTGGGAAATTTGTTGAAAATTGTTAAACCAGAGGTGAGCGCATGATTTATACATATAACTATGTTTATAAAAAATTTGACCTCTGTATTATTTATATTTAATTTAATAAGAGTGGAGTAGAGTGGGCAGAAAAATATGGCACCGTATACAGGTGCTATGGATTATTAAATGTACCAAAAGTTTTTATTCTCGACGAAAAAAATATTCAAAAAGTACTTGTTAGTGATGCGTATGCTAAATTTGGTAAAAGGAAAGGATTTCTAGGATTTTTAAACAGGATTCTTGGAGAAGGCATTTTGGCGGTAGATGGTGACGTACACAAGAGACAACGTAAACTGATGAATCCGTCATTCGGTCATAATAATAATAGTATTAGGGTAAATTTCTGGGTGTAACATTATTATCCAATCAAATTTCTAAATTTGTACTAGTTACACTAATATTAATATTATTTAGGATATGATACCAGCATTTACAAGGGTTTCTAATACATTGAAAGATATATGGAAATATGAAATAAAGAACAGTCAAAATTTTAATAATGATATTGATAAAAAAAGTGCAATAATTGATGTTGGTCATTATATGGGAAGAGTATCTTTGGATGTTATTGGCATAGTTGGTAAGTGGTTCTATAATATGATTGAACAGAAAAAAAATAATGTAATTAAAATCAATCACCAGTGTGTTTAATCTTTATAACAATTAATTATTTGTTATTTAGGGTTTGATTCTGAAATAAATTCTTTGACAAGAACATCAAGGCTTGCAGACACAGTAAACACTCTTTTGGATAACAAATATGGGTTAGTGTATATTTTATTATCATTTGTTTTACCCATATTGAGATTGCTGCCATTAAAAATAAATCAAGATATCGAAAGTGCTTCAATTGAAATTGAAAAAATTACAAGGAAATTGGTTCAAGATAAATTTGATGAATTGAAAAAAGGTAAATTGGATAGCAATGACTTGGTAAGTATTTTGGTGAAGGCTAGTTATGGACAGGAAATAGATAAAAATGAACAAATGAGTTTGGAAGAAATAAGAAATCAGGTAGTTGTTATTACAAAGAAAATGAAGGAAATGATTTTTTTATAACTATCATTATTATTTTTTAACTAAAAAAATTTTTCAAGATTATGACATTTTTGGTTGCAGGATATGAGACAACTGGTGTTATAATGGCTTGGGCATTGTATTATTTGTCCAAAGATCAAGAAATTCAAGATAAACTCAGAAAAGAGATTGTTAAAGAATTTCCTGATAAAGATTTTGAGCCAAATTTTGATCAAATCAATTCCATGGAATATTTAAATGCAGTTTGTAAAGAAACTCTTAGAATTGCCCCTCCAGGTATATTATTATAATGAATAAGAAGAAGAAGAAAATATTGTTATGATATAACTATAAATGCATTTATTATATATATTTTATATTATAAAAGTTTCACTTTTGAATCGTACAACAAAAGAAGATGTCATGATTGGTGGATATCTTGTTCCAAAGGTATTGTTTTATTTATGCATCCTGTTATTATCTTTATAATATTACTAATAGTAATAAATTAATTTAGGACACACCAATTTTCGTGCCAATTTATCAAATTCACCATTTGGCATCAATTTGGGGTGATGATGTTGAAGAATTTAATCCATCACGTTGGTTTACAGAAAAGGTTAAGGGTCTTTCTCATTACAATTATCTTCCATTTTCAACTGGACCAAGATCATGTATTGGTAGTAAGCTTGCATTAAATGAAGTGAAAGTTGTCTTGTGCATTTTATTAAGAAACTTCCAGTTCCATGAAGTCGAAGGTTTCAAAGTTACAAGTAAATTAAACATTATTACTCTTAGACCTGATCCTACTGTGAAGTTGCGGGTTAATGAAATTGATTATTAATTACCAGAATTCGCAGATAAAAGAGAATTATTTATTATTTATTTTTATTTTTTAAATACACTCAAAGTGGGTGGGGAGCTTTGGTTCCATATGTTTATTTTTTATTTTTTATTTTTTCCCGCTGTAACAAGAGACAGTTATTGATTATAAAAATATTATAAACGAAAACAAAAAAAGTCCGCCGTAATGAGTTTTTACCATTGTACATTGCAACGAGTTTTGACTGTTTTATAAAATATATAAATTAGTGAATACACTGGATATTAAATATTGATTTAATAAAAATATACCCAAACAAGAATAATGAAAGGATATGAATGAATGAATGGACGGGATGAATGCTTATGGGAAAAGAGACAGTTGATGATTATTTTAACAGACATAGATTTGTATATTGCGAATTCAATTCTATGGTAATTACGTCAAAAAACATAATATGATAGTCATGTTGCAAATTTTAGGCGATGCATTTATTTAGTTTACTGACATATTGATAATATCGTTAGAAATCTCTGGTCCCTGTAATACACATGTGTGTATATTATAGCAAAGTTGCTCGATGGTCATGGTGAATATAAAAAAGATCGGTTTATATGAATCTTGTGACATCATGGAGAGTAATAATATAAGTGGTAGTTATTTTCAAAAAACAATCTTTTAAAATATCATGGGATTTTGATTTATTTTGAATTGGCTAAACCATAAGTTGCTTAGCTCGTATGGGCTCGATTACACCAAGTAATTCTTTCGTTAAGCATATCGGAATGGAAATATCCAGCCAACTGTTAAAAGTGTTAGTTGAAAGTTATTTGGTAAAATCAGGATCGATGTTAAAAGAGGCCACCCTAATATATAGGAAGATATGTTGTGTCTACTCGATGTTCGCATTAGTTAATTAATAATTAAATGCTTATGGATCCAGGAAAATAAAGTTGAGCGATTATTTGAAGACATCAAGTTGTATATTAGCAACTCATATAGATAAAACTATAGAATATTAATTAACAAATGCATGCAGAGTTTGAATCTTAGAAATAAAGATAATTTTGGCTTCAATTAACAATTATGAATACCGCATACATGGAAGAGTAAGAATTTTGTTTTGTAGGTATGGCAGCCAAAGCTTCTATTATTATTATTATTTATTATTATTATTATAAACATTTATAAATATAAACTTTTTATTTGTCATGTATCAAAATAATTGATAGATAATACATCAACAACTCCATCATTATCATCTCCAAAACGACATATATTAAATTGTTTGGTACAAAATGAACCTGATGTATTGGGTAAGGTTAGTGGTATTTTAGATGCAAGAAATTTCAATAATTATTAGTTGTACTGAAGTAGTTGATCCAAGGAGAATGACTATTGTTTTACGTAGTCAAGATGATGCACAAGCTAGAAGACAACCAGAAGATTTGGTATATAATGAGGAACATGAATTGAATAAATAAATAAAGATTATAATCTTATAATTTACAGGTACCAACCACTATGGGCAGTTCTTGATTATACTATATAAAACAATTGTTGTGGGAGAGAAATGTTATTGATCAGAACATTTATGTGAGCAATTTATACCTAAAGTTGTGTATTATTGTAAATAATAATAGTAAAGCGCTAATTATTATTTAAAAAAATTTAATGTTTCATCTGATTTTCAACCAATGATGATATTACCGCCTGGTTAATGTTGCATAGATGTAATATGGTTTGTAAATTAATGTAATAATTAATAATAATAATTAATTTAATATTTCTCTTTTAATTAATATTGATTTAAAATTTTACATATTGATCTAAAATTATAGATATTCGAAGAAATATATTTAAGGAATCGTTTGATATTGAAGTTCTCTGTCACGGCGACGTTTTAATAAGAACCTAAATCAATGGAAATATGACAATTAGAGATTCTCTCTCGCATATCATATTATTATACTAATAATAATAATAATAATAATAAATAAATAAATAAATAAATTAATTATACTTACCAATAAGCCAACACTGCTCCAAGTGGGATAAAAATAGCAGCGATGACCAATAAGATTTTAATTCCAAAAGATTCTTCACTTTGAAAAACTTCTACAGTTACAACAATTATAAGAGCAAACTATATTCATAATGAATATATTAATATACATAAAATATAATCAACTCATTCCATCAACTTTTATGAATAATAATAATGTTACTTACGTATGCAAGGTAAAGAAGTGAAACAATCAAAGTCAAAAAGTCATTTCCACTGCCAATAAACAACATTTTGGTAATATTTTTAACTTTTTTATGTAAATTATTAATAATTGATAGTTAACAAAAAATGAATATTTTGTATGGATCATCCTGTCATTGCACATCCTATTTATCCCATTTTTGATCAATTTATTTAAAATCAAGTTTATGAAATTGATTTAAACCAAAATATATTATTATCTGTCCAATTTAAACATTGATGGTAATAATTGACATCAAGAAACAAGTAAATATTCAGGTTTAAATGTTGACTTTACTGTTTTAAGAGAACCCCCACAAACTATATAGATAGTCACAGGACATGTCACACAGATCAACATAGTAATAGTAAATTTTTGATGATCTGACATCATAGTAATAGTAAATTTTACAATCAAATGACTTCTAATCCCCATTTAATACCCTTGCTGTGTAGCAACCACCGCCAGATTTGATATATAACTTCTTTATCATATGTATCAAGTTATTAAAGCAGGTTGTTAATAAAACCGAAAATAATCTGACCCTTAAAGTCAAATTTTGCCTTTATATCCATATATGTAAAATTTTGTTTGACGCATCCAATTCCAAGCATAAGTAGAAATAAATGTCCAAATATTATATTATTATGAATATTTGCAGAGTTTGACCACTTGGGTATGTCTTTATGTAAATATAATAAATAAATAGATATTAAAATTTTTCTTTGCCTACAGTATATACATAAATAATGTTTAGGATGGTAAACAAGCAACAATAATTATTTATCATAGTGATGTTATTAAATATAAGTTAAAATAAAAGAAAAATTTATATATATACATCAATAAATGAATGATTGATAAAACGTTCATTGCTTTGCAATATTCATAAATCTTGTCCTTAATGCTTATACAAACTATTGAATAATTGATAAAACGTTTGTTAGCATATTTTGTTCATAGATCTTGTCCTTGATGCTTACTTCGGTCACTCCTACACAAAATATTGAATAATTGATAAAACGCTCGTTAGAATATTTTGCAAAGTTCATAGATCTTATCCTTAACACTTACTTTGATCCTACACAAACTATTGAATAATTGATAAAACGTTCGTTGGTATATTTTGCAAGCTTCATAGATCTTGTCACTTTGAACTCCTATACAAACTGGATCTTAATCTTTATTATCATCCTCAAAAAAGATGATTCGTTGTCGTCGTTTGCTATTTGTTGCTATTAATATTATTGTTTAATGTTGCTATAACAACTACTGATTGATGGATATTCATAATAATCGTTAATGAACTTTAATCAATATAAAGTCAGAAATATAAAACAATCACTAATAAAATACCTTTTAGTTTTTGCTGAATCCCAGCTACATAAAATTCTTCATGACTATTAAATTTCTATAAAATAGTTTTTTGTGAACCTCTCCAAAACTTATTAACCAACACCCAATCAAATTTGGAAAGATTGTCTCCAATAAGCCAATCACAGTGTGGGTCAAACCTATATCAAACCGTGATTTTTGTATGTAACCTATCTATATAGTTTGCGGGGTCCTGTTTTAAACGTTCGTTATATAGAAACTAACCTTAGAACATAATTTTTTTGTTACAGTTACCCTTAATATTGAATTAGTGGTATTTTAGTATGTTAATATAGTATATTCGGGGATATTCCCAAATCATTAATTTTCAAATTTACAAACACCAAACTTCTAAATAAACGATATTTTTGATGGAGTTATTCTGATTTCATTCATATATACGTACGGTGATGCTTAATCAAACAGTGAGAGAGTTACTTTTACATGATGACATACTTTAGGTTTCTGTATTCAAAACAACCAAAAACGAACTACTTGTCATAGGAACTTCTTTTTTCAATTAAAATCGACTTTAGGTTAAGTGAGATTGGTAAATGTAAGATGAGTGTTGCAAGCTTCATATATGACCAACCATTATTTATTCTTGTAGAATTTTAGATTACCTAAACGTTTTCATAATTGAAAGATTTATTTCATAATTCATTACACAATTTTACCAACTACAAAAAATATTAAATAGTACACATCAAATCCATCGTCTGTTGGAGGTGGATATTTGAATAAAAAATCCTGGTTGGCTGATTAGAATTCCATGCGCATGAATTTAAAGTTCTAAAAATTATTCTTCAAAACTTAATGTTGTTTGGTAAAGTGGTTGTTGATACGTACTTTTACGTTTGTTCTCAAAGCGACGTTCTATTGCGCTGATTCAAGCGTTTTTACCAACCTAACTTTACAAAGTTCACATTGTGAAAATGTTTACAAATGTTATATTGATTTTTTATTGAGGTAAATTAAATGTTTTCGTCATTGTCAACAAGATTGTGATTCAATTCGATTGTAGGTTTACCATTTTTTTTAGAATAAATTCGTTGCACAAGGCCCTTTTGGGACTACTTCTACCTTAGTATTGTTTTACAAAAATGACAAAGTGCATAAATTCCCTGATTTATTAATATTAATATTTATACATTGTCTATAAATATCAATAAAATAGGTTCTATGTTTTATCATATTATTCGATATGAACCAAAGCAAGCAAATGAAATCAAGTTACTTTAAATTTATCTTGTGGAAAGTCACTTTATTTTCACTCCTTCCACTTGTGATTGCATCAATTGTCGACAAAGAGTATAAACCTGAACAGGATGTGTATGATACAATGCTTAACACATTCTTTCTAGCATTCTATCAATGTTTCAGGGAGAACTGAGTGCATCAAAAATACTGGACGACATATTATATATACAACACAGTCACTTAGGTGATTCCGCTGGTGGTTTCTTTTACCTGTGATGATTTCATTTGTAAACATGGTTTTGCATGTAACTTGTGCAGTATACGCGATAATTAAGAATAAAAACTTGGTGATTATTCCAGTTTTTTTGGTTACATCTTTGTATTCTTGATGTTATTCCCGGCTATAGTCATTCCAACATTCTAGATCGTTATCATTACAACTAGACATCTTTTTGATCCAATTAGTATAACATTATTTGTGATATTGTTAGCTACAATATTCACTTTCTTTATACTATTTTGTCTTATGGGGTGTTGTGGCTCAAAAAGATCGGAACAAATACTTGTTTGATTTTTTATATATTATGTCTTGAATGGTTTTATCTCCTAATATTCAGCAAACATTATTTATTGTGTTAAAATGGCCAACCAATTTTTACTTTGTTAAAGCATGCACATTTATTCATATTGGTTTTCTCTTTAACAAAGAGTGTGTCCCTCTTTACAGAGGAGAAACCAGCACCTGGTGACTTTCTGGCTACTTCAACAACAACAACTCAATATTTCCTACGCGAATTTACAGATGAAGGGGCTAAAGGCAAATAATCGAGGGGATGAAAAAATCAATGTCTCGTTGCCTACGTAAATAATAGATGGAAGTCAAACGGATGAAACTCAAAAGGAAATAATCAGGGAAATGTGCAAATCAATGGTCGAAATGAAAGAAACTCTAAAGAAAGAAACTCTAAAGGAAGAAATGAAATCAATGGTTGAAATGAAAGAATCAGAAATGACGAAAATCAAGATATAAAGATGCAAATAGATAAGCTAAAATATTTTTATTTGTTTTACTATATATTACTATTTAATGCAGTAATAATCCCAATATAAATACAGTTAATTGAATTTTATTTTTATTTGACTAGAATGAAATATATATATATAATTTTGTTTTGTGCGTTATATAAAACATTCCTTTAATTTCTAAAAAAGATGTAATTTCCACAATAACAACAATAAGGAAATATCATTAAAAGATATATAATAACAATACCACTGTTGACAACAAAATAGCATAAAGTTAACCAAATGACGGTAGAAAGATAAATCTAACGCAGAGAAGTTATTATTATCATTGATTACCAGTTCCTCCATTCGCCCTCTTTTTTCCTACCCTTATCAAATGTATTTTACTGCGAATAATTTCCTCTCAACATTCATGCTTTTTATCTTGTGCTACCCCAACTTTCTAGTTCCTCCTTTTCCTCCGCCAAACCTTCAACTTATCTTCTCAACCTCACCTTCCACTCAATTTGGATTTTATCAGAGTTGTTGGCATTTTCTATAGAACCGATACAACATTGAACGCAAGGACTAATTTTATTGCTTCTCTCATAGTAAGTTGTGCAAAATTTCTTTTTCAAAGAAGGAAAATGAAAAATTGGGACAAACCGGAGTCATGTTATCAATAATTTTCTTTGAAACTACTTCTTTTACAGAAGAAAAAAAACTTTCTCAACGGAACAACATACAAAGAACAGTTAATTGAATAATTTATTTTATCAGTTAAGTCTCCTTTGGCTCGCTTACTATAAACCAGGTCATTTATTGAGCAATGACTACACACAATCTTCGCCTAAAGCAGGTTCTTGGATAATTTTGACAAACGATCTTGCTTTAATTAAAGCGTTTTCTTGAAAACTCCTCCTACCAGTTTCAACAAGCTTCTTTTTTAAAATCATCCATTGTTTTAAAATTTCTTTACCCATAATGTCATAACGTCATATAACTTTTAGAAACTTTACCCATAACTTTCATATGGTCCTCTATTGAATTTATCGCTGCATGTTTTTCCTGTCTGTTCAGGCCACAGATTAGATATGAAAAGTGTGGTACGTAAGTTGGGCACTACTTTTTCTATTTTTCAAGTATTACTGCTAAATATCTACTTTGTAATCTCCAGCTGGAACTCAAAACACTGGCTACTTATGTTAATAAAATTCAAATTGTATGTTATTATTATTGTATTTATAATCCACATACACAATTATGGTGCATTTATATGTCCGGGAGACAATATGTTGGTGTGAAAAGCTTCTTTTAATCGATAATAATGATTGCTCTTCCCGTATTCACGAATTCTTTTTATTTTGAGGATAAACTTCTCTTTTCACCATATTAAGTCAAACATCACCAAGTTACAAATTCTAACAATGAATGGCCAAAAATCTCTCAAGTAGGTCGTGTAGAGTATGATGAATGAAAACGTCTTCATTGTTAGCATTTGCAACTTTTAATATAGGCATTGGAATAAAGCTATTGTATTTTCAAAATCACATTAGTTAAAAGTGAAATTGAAGGATTCGTTAATTATAGATAAAGTAAATGGTTTTTTTCTTTTATTCTATAAATCATTCAAATAAAATAAATTTCAATTTTCATTAATTCAATATTTTGTCGATCAGTCAATTAATGTTAGTTAAATAGTTCTGTAGTTAGTTTTTAATTCTATTATAAAAAACAAATGAAGAAGATAATGAAATTCAAAATTAGCTTGGACTTTGTGCATTTGTAAAGAACAATTTGCTTGCTATTTTATTGGGAACATGTGTCTTTAGAATTGAAACTTTTTGCCTGAATTTAATTTTTGAATGTAAATCAATTACCGTTGGAGAAATTTCCTCATCTAGACCCTTTTTTTATTGTTTCCATTAAAAAGTTAATAAAAAAGCACCATTCTCATATTGATTGTTCTTTCGCTTATTAGTAAACGACAAAAGTGAATAGTGATTGTATTGGTATTAATATAACCTTTTTATCTCTGTTGTATGTGAAATTGAAATATTATGGAGTGGGGTGAAATTCTGATTGGCTAATTTGAATGTAAATTTGAATTTCACATATGTGAATTGCGAATTCACATAATCAAAATAAAGTTTGCTTGCTGCATAATAGTTACATAAATAAGTCTAAAAGGAAAATAATTTCGGAGTTATCCATATTTATTGATTGTCTATAAATATCAATAAAATTAAGTGTATGTGAAACTTTATCTTATTATTCGATATGAACAATTATCTTCTTTTCAAAGGATCTCTATTCAAGCTTATTTTGTTCTTTTCACTCTTTCCACTTGTGACAGCATCTATCGTCGACGAAAGTTATGAATCTGGACAGGATGTATATGATGCAATCATTAACTCATTTTTTCCAGTATTTTTTTTCATTCTATTCAATGTTTCAGGAAGAACTGGGAGTATCAAAAATGTGCTATTGCCATTGCTGGATGACTTATTATACAACACTGTCACTTGGGTGATTCCGCTGATAGTTTCTTTTGCCTATGATGATTTGCTGAGTATAAAGATATTTTCAATTATAAACATGCTTTTGCATGTAACTTGTGCAGTAGTTGCGATAATCGGGAATAAAAAAGTTAAAATAGCTGCTGAAGATGAATCTAATGATTTATTTTACATCTTTTGTTTCTTGATATTTTTCCCAGTTATAGTCATTCCGATATTCTGGATTGTTGTTATTACAACTAGACATCTTTTTGATCCAATTGGTATATTATTACTTACATTATTTGTGACATTGTTGGCTTCGCCATTCATTTGGTTTATGTTGTCACATTTTATTTTGTGTACAAATGGGTCCCGTAGCTTTAATACACTAAACAATATGGTTGACTGGCTACGTATATTATTGGCTGGATGGTTTTATCTCCCGAATATTCTGCAAACATTATTTATTGTGTTACAATGGCCAATCAATTTTTACTTTGTCAAAGCATGCGTGTTTATACTGGTTCTCTCTTTAACAAGAAATGTGTCCTTCTTTAGAGAGGAGAAACCAGCACCTGATGAATTTCTGGCTACTTCAACAGCATGGACTCAATATATCCTGCGTAACTTAATAGATGAATATGTAAAGGAGAGCAAAAATCAAGAGGATGGAACGAAAGAACCAACAATGGCTGAAATAAAAGAATCAATAATGGCTGAAATGAAAGAATCAATTACTGAAATGAACAAATCAATGGCCGAAATGAAAGTATCAATAATGGCTGAAATGAAAGAATCGATAAACCGGAAAAATCAAGATATATTGGATGAAATTGTGAAAAAGGTAGCAAATAGATAAGGCACAATAATGATGGTAAAATTTAGCATCAACTTATTTTAGAGAGGACTATTATGCTGGGTGACTTTGTCACTAACAGTATACATGTATTTATTTATTTATTTACTTATTACATCATTGTATATGGCAAAAAATTTTAAAAATAGATATCGCTATTTAATAAACATATCCATAATACTTTTCCACAATAAAGCTCACTCGATATCATATAAAGGAAATATTTAATATTTAAAAAAAAAATATATATTTGAATGATAAATCTTGAATATTTTGTTAAATAAATACATAGCAAACCCAACCAAATCAAATTCAAGTAATTGGTTAATTAATTGATGATCATAAATCTCTACCCTTAATGTTTATCGATGATGTTTGAGTTGTCCCTCACCAACTATTTGAACAAAAAATTTCCTCTCTTCATCAGTTCAACCTTTTTTCCTCCCACCAGTCAATATTTGTGTCCAAATAAAAGGCTATTTTGACTAATTAGTCCAAAGGATGTTTATTTTATTTTATATATTAATCTTTATAAATTTATTTAATAAACTTATTGATGGATACATAGCGACACAAGGAAAAAAAATACAAACACGTTCTTAATTGTTAATATTAAAAATATATACGAAATTAACGTATTTCTTATTATTATACGGTTTTAAAGTATTACTCCTTTACAAATTTGGTACGAAGTA
>CAJVPN010001438.1:0-14341 GCA_910592215.1 Entrophospora candida
AATCTGCCTTAGATGCAAAGTAGATCAAACTTTTCTAGATTGTGATTGTGAATTGGAAAAAAAATCTGTTAAAAAAAACAAAAATAATGATTTTAATTCAAGAAAATTTGATCTAACCTCAAATACTTTAAAAGAGTAACAAATACTTTTATTGAAAGAAAAAAGTAGATATTATGGATATGGTTTTAGTTTCACCAAAAGTTTTTCTTTTTTTTTTTGTAATAGCTGTAATTCAAACCTTCCAATTTTACTTACGTCATTATTGACTTAATGGTAACGAATTTGACGTAATAGTTTTACAACTTTGTAACATTTCGTCAAAAAAAATAGTTCTAAGAAGTTAAATTGAATACGGAACTTGATGGAAGAAACTGAATTGTAAAAGATGAAGAAGAAAAATCTAAAGGGGCGTCAACGTTTCCGAAGCTTCTGATATTATTGTTCGTTGTAATGTTCTAGTACATGGTAAATTTTCATCTATTACATACTTAATGGAAATGCAAATTATACCAACTATCATCAAACGCGTAACATTAAATTTTATTATTAAAATATCAATTTTTAGTAACCACATTTTAGTAATGATTGTTAAATAATAATAATAACAAATTTGCGAATGAGAACGCAAGTTGAGCCTTTTGCTTTTTACGTATTACACAATATCATGCTGCTATGGCGCAAGATCAAAAATTTATTAAAATCAAGTTGGGTTTGGATTGCATCTTCTTCGTTGTAAAGAGCCAAAAATCACATCACTTGAGCTAAGACAATAGTCTATTTTATTTTTATTAATTCGAAACATATAAATAGGACGGCTGTCCTACATTTTTTCGCAACACCAACAACGTTAGAGGTATTTCTCTCAGTGCAAGGAACTCAACCTTCCACATTCAGCTACGACGTTTCTATCCGCCTTCAAGCAATCAAGATAAAACTCGAGCTTACGAATGAGCACGCCAGCACATGAAATCCCACCACCATTATTATTATTGTAGTGATACAGTATATACAATCTTGCCGATCAATTCAAAAAATTTTGAACTAATCAACGCTTAGCTTAATTTCCATTAAACCCTCTGATCCGGGCAGCTCAATCTCCTGTATGTAGAAAGGACATTTTTGTCCACCTTTAAACAGTCAAAATTGAAGGACAGTATATTTAATCATTTTGATTAGTGTACGTTGAAAGTATGAATTCTCAACAGATCGCAAAGGGCGAACCTCAGAATTTGTCTGAAATGGTGTAGTTTACGATTCGATAATTCATGATTATCAAACAAAATTTTAGATATACCGTAATCATGAAAGAAGTCAAGTATTTTTTTAATAATTAAAATTTAATTTTTTTTATTTGTAAGTAATGCACATTTCATATTATTTTTTTTATCACAAACAAAGAAAGGGGGCAACGTGTTAGATAAAGCCCAGCCAAAAAATTTGTTGTTTTGCTACTCTTTAAATAACAAACATCGAATCGTTCATTCAAAAAACCAAACAGGCTCATTTAAAAATTTTACAAAGATTTTATTAAAACTTTAAAAAAAGTTAAAATAAAAATAAACTAGGTTTAAATAGTTTCTCCGTCAGTATTGGAATTTGTCAATTTCCTCACATGATTTCAACCGAAATGTTTCTTTGTCTCGATTCCCATACATTGGTGCTTTGCCCTTGTTGTTCACCTGGTTCATCGCATTGATCAACGTTTCTGATCTCGATAAATTCAATAAAGCATCAAGACACGTTTTCTTGTTCGCCGCTCCTTCCTTATCGTATGATGTTAGTAATAGTATAAACTGCATGAAGACAGGTTTGGTGATGATAATGTTATGCTCGGCGGTGTTGAGAATGACAATGGCGACGTTGATAATGTTGATGATTTTTAAGGCATTTTGCTGATGCATTATCTGTTGCTCAAATCATTATTCCTTCTCTTGGTCTTGATTGTTGGGATATTGCTTGTGCTAAACTGGGGCAAGACCACTCAATCTCGCTACAGATGATCTGTGTAAGGTTCTTTCTCACGAAGAGCTCACCCACTACGAGAAGTCCTTGTTGCTACAGCTACAGCCGAATATCTACCATTCGAGACCATATATGTTCACAGGATTATCAATTTGTTAGATGTTCTACGAATTATAGACGTTCCTTTCCACGATGAAGTAGTTTGACTGACCCTGTTCTCCCTTTTGCTTAGCCTCTTCTTTGCAAGGAGAAGAGAAAGCACCAAACAGAGGTCTACTCATTTCGGGCTCCTTATCCAAGGTTCTCAGGTCTAAGCCAATTGTTTGAACGACAATTACTACGCAAAGAAAAATATCATTTGACGCATGTTTAATAAAACCATCAATACATATTAATTAATACACTTTACACACGCATCATCATATGAACGATCATAAAAAAATTCTTGTGAGTAGTTCAGACTAAGAATGGTTGACGAAATACTTTGCAGGAATTATTTCACCAAACCGTTTTTGATTTCGTCTCATTTGACGAGATTGATGGAATTGACGAAACTTTCATAACCAATGATCAAAAGTATGGCCAAATATTGATTTTATATATATCAGTATAGTGATGTCACCAAAAAAAAAAAGATTTAGATTCGGAACCTTTGTTTAGTGATGGGTTATCACCATGATAAAAAAGAATCGAGAACATTTATTCATGGTAAATAACAATGTTACTCTACATATTGAATTGTTATATAAAATCAGGATATAATGATAAAATGCCATGTATAACACAAACAGGCAAAAATCAATAAAATTATTAAAACCTTAGGTTCTCAAAAAATGTACTTTGAGTAATTACACATGACCGGCAACTCGCCATTGATGCATGATATTAATCTATTGGCTGAAATGTTGGCACTATATTAAAAACAAATCAATATATGTATAAAAGTATCGCAAGCATCTGATTTGATTGGCTCAATCAATTTCGTATTTCATCAATTTCATAAAAAGATTCAAAAGATCCTTGGCGACAAATGTGAATTTCGTCATAAATAATTTCGTCAACCATTCTTATGATGTATTAAATTTGCCTTGCCCTTTTGTTTCATTATGCTGACATTATCTTGAATCATTTATTGACGGTTCATATATGGACGAGTCGTACATGGTATACCCAACTTTTCATGCAAAGGCTAATGTCTACTATGTAAATTTTTCTTGATGTGTAAATAGAAAATCTCAAAGATTTCGATTGTTATTCAAAGTGTATATAAACCAGGAGATCTAAATTCATATCAGTTAATTTGTTAAATATTTGGATTCAAAGTATTTAATTTTTTTACCACCGTGATGAGGGTTCGTTGTTAATAAGTTGGCGGAAGCAAATAAGGTTCATTAGAAATGAGATTCACTTATTAATTTATAATTATTGATTAATGACAAATTAAATTTTATTAAAAAAAAAAAAATAAATGAAAATAAAATTATTATTAGAAAATATAGAATGTAATAAAAATCATCAACATTTTCCTTTACTGCTATTATTATAAGTAAATAGTAAATGATTTTATTAGTAATTAATTATGATTAATAAATTTCAATTAATGAAAATTTAATTTACCTCATTAAAATCAACATTTAAAAGAATAACAGTTAAAATCAAGGTTATTTATACAACCTTTTTGATTTAGCAATTTCATCATCTAATATTCTACTTTTATAATATGCATTTGGATGTGATTTGTGTACTTGCTGTGGATCACTGCTGCTGTTGCTGCTGCTGCTATTATCATTATTAAAATTAATCTCTTTTTTTTTAATTTTAGAAAATTTGAATAATTTTTTTATTAAACTATTATTTTTTTTATTATTGTTGTTCAAATTTTTACTTTTAAAAATTTCATCTGATTTATTTCTAGCAAATCCACAAAGCTCTAGAATAGTTGGTCTTTTAGACGGATCTACATCCCAACACCTTTGCATCATTCGCGAATAATCATCAGGCATTCCTGGTAATACTGGTGGTCGTAAACCTTTACATATATCAAAAATTAAATGATGATTATGAGCTCTGTCATCAAATGGTGGATGGTCTGCAAATATTTCCCACATTAACATCCCAACGCTATAAATATCTGTTTGTTTTGTGTTCTTTGCATTATTTTTGCCTCGAAGTAGTTCAGGTGCAGTGTATGATATAATTCCATATATTTTATGTGTTGACTTTGCATCAACTGGCCCACATAATCCTAAATCTGTAATATAACAATTACCACCTTCCATTAATATATTGCCACTATGTAAATCACAATGAACTAATCTTTTTAAATGTATATCATATAATGCAGCACATAAATATTTAAAAATTGTAATTCTATCTTTTAGTGTTAAATTTAAATGATTTTTCTGTAAATAATCCCTTAAACTTCCATCTGATAAATAAATTGAAACCATTGTATAATTTCCATTATCTGGGAATTTAGTTATACCATAGCAAGTAACAATTGAATTTGATTTAATTTTACAATAGTTTATTGCCTGTAATTAAGTTTAAAACCAATTAGTATTATATAACACAATATTACTTATTTAGTTTTAAATAAAATCAATTACCTCATCAAAAAATGATTTACTTGGATTACTAGAATTATTTAAACATTTTAATACTACTGTTTGCCTTCCAGAATAACCAAATTCTTTTTTATTTTCATTGTAATCAATTATTCTTCCTCTTGTCCATACCGCAGTGTAAATTGTACTAAATCCACCTTCAGTTAATTTTTTAACATTTTGAAAATGATCATAAGGTATCCATTCTAAAATCAGAGTTGGCAAAGATAAGATAATTTGACATTGTTGAATAAAATAATCAACTATCTCATTTCCAGATGTCCAAGTGTTGAAAAGGCTCTGTAATTGTAAACTAATACACTTCTCACAGAATCTATTGGAGTATCTTGTTGATTTACATTTATTGCATTTTTTTGGTTTGCCCAATTTATTTCTTGCATTAAATAACTCAAAATCATAAATAAACTTTTCTTTACAATATTCTTTTTCATTTTTAGAAAGCTCCTTATTTTTTTTGACTAATGAAAAATAATAATCTTTTCTACTTTCTTTATCAGAATTAATCAGAGCATTGTTATACATTTCGTTATCAATCCTATATACAAATTCACTTCTTTCTGGTGATAATAATTTATTAAATGACATTGTATAAATTAAATGTGTTTGTGTAATTTAAGATAAAAAAATATCAAAATATCAAATTATTGAATTGATTAATTTATTGAATAGAATGAAGAAAACGGTGATTTTTTTTTTGAGAATAAGGTAATTTTACAAAAAAAATCGTTTTTTAAAAGGAAACAAAAAAAAATTTTAAATTCGTGTAACAAATATTAAAAACTATTTATAAATGGTTTAAATTTATTTTTGACATGTTTGATTAAAGGCATATGGTGGATCATTTTTGTCAATCCAAATTGCAAAAAGCAAAAGCGATCTTTTGATTAAATATCATTGGTTGAATTTTTGGATCTCTTGATGATAACAAATTTAAAATTGAAGCATCTCCAGGAATAGGTAAAATTTTATTCCGCAGATCCTCAAGAAAAAGCTTTTGATATGATGTAATTTACTATGAAAATCCTCGTTAAAATATCCCTGAATCTAATTAAGTTAATTAATTCTTTTGATGTGTGTTTCCTAAGTCAGAAATGACCAATCTTTAACGTATTACCCTTGTTGGTTTCTGGATGTTTTTCTAATCCCCATTTAATAACATTCTCCAATACTTCTATTTCTTTCAAAAAATTGATTTTCCGATAATTCAAATTCATTTGATTTAAATAATTTTCTGACAATTAAGTTCATTCGACTCAAGTAATTTCTCGCTATCAGCACAAATCTTCAATGCTTGCCACAATGAACTTTTCTTTTCGCCCAAACAGTGGAAAAAGAGGAAAAATTACATATGTGACTTCTGACTGTAAAAGATTATAAATTTAATTAATAATTTACCTGATAATTATATTAAAAACAAATTCATTGATATTTTCTATCTTGAAAACATAAAACCCATTTTCTTATTTTGCATTAGTTTTGAAAAAGGGACAATGTGCATAGAATGAACATGAAATTCTTTAATACCTGGTCTACCCCAATATTTCTTTTACGATTTCAATAAGTTCCTAATGTTATTTAACAATTCATTTTTTTATTTAGGGGGGTTTTTTAATAAAATCAAGGTTAACCTGTTGACCTATATATAATGTTCCTATTTATGGCAAACGTCAAATAAAATTATAAAGAATTCTCAAATTTTGATATCTCATTGTCAGATTAATAACAAGTTAACATGAATAATTGTTACAAAAGAAAATTGTCGAATAAATAAATCTTTGGCAGTTATTGAAACAAATCATTTGAATTATTATTTGAATAATTATAAATTTATATCAATGCAACAAAATACATGAGTGAACTTTAGGTACAAAGTATAATTCAAAAAATGCTGCATTATTTTAAAGATTTATAACTGTATTAAATAAATTTGAAATAATTTGAATTATCGTATAACGTTATATTATATATTCTTTTCGACTGAATACATAAAAATTTTTGTTTATTATTGAATATATGTCCAACTGAATTCACAAATAAAATATAAAATATAAAAAAAGTTTAATTAGAAAAAAATCGAAAAAAAATAATTGTAAGTTACTATCAGCACTATTTAAGGTGAACTATCATATTAATATTAACATTTAATATCTGTTATTACTGTTGTTGTATAGAAAATTTTGGAGATCTTGAAGTTGAGATGCTATGTAAATAAGTAGTAATAGTTGATCATTGTTTTGATCAATGAAATTATTCGCGATAATAGAATTTTGATGAGCATTTTGACCAACAAAATTATTGTCAAAATAATTGTTCAGATAATTAATGCTTGTAGTAATAGATGGGTTCTGGCCAATGATATCATTGTTATTATTGTTGTTTATTCCAGTGGAGCTTTGATCAACGAAACTATTGTCGACAATACACAAATTTTGGTTGGTGAAATTAATTTGCTGAATTAAATTACCGTCGCCAGAGTTTTGATCAATGTAATTATCTTCGACAGAGTTCTGGCTGTTTTGGTGACCGAAATTATTCTCTCCAGGGTTTTGATAAATATAAATATCGTCTCTAGTGTTTTGACGAATGTAACTATTGTCTCCAGTGTTTTGGTGAATGTAATTATTGTCTTCAGGGTTCTGATAAATGCAGTAATTATTGTAGTAGTGACCGGCGATTTGATTGTTATAATTATTAGGAACGAGGTTTTGATTATTAACATCAACATCATTCATATTAATAATACCAATATTATTGTTAGAATCAATATTATTATTAATATTATCAGAATAATTTCGATATATTTTTGTTTTTAGTTTTTTGTTATAATTATTATTAATTATTTTTTTTTTAAAAAAAAATTATTTTCATTTTCGAACTTATTTTTTATTATTTAAATAATTCGACGCTACACGAAAGATGTGATGAACGTTTAAATAATTTATCATCATACGTTTAAAGTTTAATTGATATTTTTTAATGTAGCCTAATTGAAAAAAGGATGATTCAACGGATCGTTAATTAACTATTCCATGAATTACACTGTTATATAAGTAATCTGGGCCATCTTTATTTTTTAACTTTTTTTTCTTTAAATAAATCAAAATAAATAAATGCTCGAGTGTTTGAAAAATAGAGTATTAAGGTTTTACGAATTGGGAATAAAATGAAAAGAAATAAATAAAAATTTCTCAATGGTAATGGAAAATGGTTAGAGATTGTGTGGTTGGCACTTGTTCGACTTCCCAAAAATGGGTCAAAAATGGGTTAAAAAATGTTGTTTGGATCAAATGATGGGATGATCCAATGTAAGATATAATGATGTAAAATATAAATGATGGGATGATCTGATGTGATTTATTTGTGATGGTTAGAGTGAGTGTTTTGCTTGAGGGTTTGGGACACCCTGAAACACACAACATTTCATTTTGCATCTTACATATGATTTGTATATTGTTTGTGAGTTATATAATAAGTAAATTAAAATAATACTTTTCCTTTGATAAAATAGTATATTACTATAACGAGTATAACGAATGCTTTACTAAAATTTTATTTAACCTTTTTTAAAAAATTTTGTAAACATTTCTAAAGAGTAAACGGAAAAAAAATGAATATCAATGATATTCATATTTCATTGCTATATAAGTTTAATAAATGATGACGACAAATATTGTCACAACAGATTTGTTTTGGTTGATGGATCTCTTGGATTTAAAAATGTCTACTCAATCGCTTCTGCATTCAATAATAACTCCTCACTAACATATAAACTTTAGAAACATGAAATAGGATACTTTTTATCGTGTAATTTGTTACCGAGATTTCCGTCTTTTTGTCCTTATCTTCTTTCGAAAAAGCATTGTATATTTGGCGCGAAATTTTGAACATGTTAGCGTGATTATCGTCGACATCTATCTTAATAACTTCATAGTCACCCACAACCTTCCCAGAAATGTTAAACATGGCATTACATTGCTAACGGCTAAGGCTCCTTCAGATCATTGATGGATATGTCGAGTTTGATTGCTTGATGAACTACTAACTAATAGATAATACGAGGGAGTGTATGTGAGGATATAATTAATTCATTGAAATATTATCATTAATCAAACAATTCGATTGGCCGCTTTCAGCAAAAAACCTACCTTATTCCGTACACAACCTTTGATTATAAATGAAATAAATATTCAGGCAATCTATTAAACATTTTGAATTCTAAAAAACCAAATTCTACATCATTTAACTGGAACACCACCTTCCAGAGATTGTCTCATTAGTTTTTGTAACGTTTTTTACTAATCCGACTAATCTGATTATGATAGGATTGAATTGATGACTTTTTTTTTGTGAACAAAAAAGATGAGCCACCACAGTCTACAAACGCGAAGATGCAACTATGTTTTTATTTAAAGGTCGTGGTGTCAATCAGTGTGTAAAATTACCAGTAAAGTTTATGAATAGTAATAATAATTTGTAGGTGGTAATTAATAATTATTTAAAATGATAATAAATATAAACCTGTTGTACTGCTTTTGGTATATGGCGTATACACACATATGGAAATATACAGCTAGCAATATCTAAATCTTTATACAAGCGATGATTAGATTAAATATATAAAATTTACAACAAAAAATTATAAATATTATGAATTTATTTTAAATTCAGTTACACAATATAATTCAAGGTTCATATAACCGTGGTGGTACGTTTGTTGTACGACTTAAAAAAACCTGTTTGTAAATGCGCAATAATAAGGTTTACGAGTTCGTCACATATTTTCTTCTTTTTTTTTACATATAAAAATACACTATTCACGAAAATGAAAATTTTGTTTTTTAAAAAACAAATAATAATAATCAATAAATAACCTCAATAAATAAATTCATAACCAATATATAACAAAAAACTAAATTCATAATAAAAAATCAAAAATGTATCAAAATTATTCTGAAGATAATAATAATAATATCGATTCTAATGATAATGATAATGTTAATAATCAAGACTTTGTTCCTAATAATCACAACAATTACGACAATCAAGCCGCTGGATACCACTACAATAATTATTACATTCATCAAAACTCTGGAGACAATAATTATATTCATCAAAACCCCGGAGACAATATTCACATTCAACAAAACCCTGAAGAGAATAATTTCAGCCATCAAAACAACCAGAACTTTGTTGAAAATAATTACATTGATCAAAACTCTGGAGACGGTAATTTAATTCATCAAATTAATTTCAACAACCAAAACACGTGTATTGTCGATAATAGCTTCGTTGATCAAGGCTTCGCTGGAGTGGTTGGCGGTGCTGGCAGTAATATCACTACAAGCATTAATTATCTGAACAATTGTTTTGACAATAGTTTTATTGGTCAAAATGTTCATCAAAACAATGATCAACTGCCACTACTTATTTACATAGTATTTCAACTTCGAAATATTCAACATTTTCTATATAACAATAACAATAACAGATATTAAACGTTGTTGTTAATGCAATGGTTCATTATTCGTAATAAATAGTAATACAATATCAATTTTTTCAATTTTATTTTTTTCAATTTTTTTATATTTAAACTTTTTTATATTTTACATTTTGTTTGTAAGTCCATTAGACATATAATCAATAATAAACAAAATTTTTTATGAATTCAGTCGAGAAGATTATATAATCTAATGTTATATGATAATTAAATTTATTCAAAGTTATTTAATACAATTATAAATCTTTAAAATAACGCAGCGTTATTTAAATTATACTTTATATATGAAGTTCGCTCATGTATTTGTTGCACCGATATAAATTTATAGAGAATTAATTCTTCAACCAATAATTCAAATGATTTGTTTTAATAATTACCAAAATTTATTTATTCGTCAATTTACTATATTTTCACTTATAACAACTATTCATGTTAATTTGTTATTAATCTGATGATGAGATATTAAAATTTGAGAACTCTTTGTAGTAAATCCTTAACATAAGCTAATTAATTTTGTTCGATGCTTGTCATAAATAGTAAGTTTTTCAAACAAAAAAATAGACTTTGTTGGTAGTTCATTTTTGCTAAATTTTTGATTTTTTTATTAAAAAAAATTAAATAAAAAAATGAATGACCCTTTATTGAATAAATATATTAATAAATAGGGATTAGAACTGGATCGGGTGCATATGGGTCACCCGGGTATCCACAGGCGGAAGAAAAATAATTAGTCTGTCCATAATATTTGTGGGTTTATAAAGTCAACATTTTCTAAACAAGGAAAAACTCCTGAACATTCTGGCCAACGTCATATTGGTGGTTATTTTTGTTCAGTTGTTTAGAAGAATCACGCATAAAACAATCAATAAAGCTTTAGTTGTGATGTTTATTATGTGTGCATTACCTTTCCACCCTGTAGAAAATCCGTTTTTAAAAGCATTAAATTTTGGATATCAACCACCTCAAGAAAAGTGATATAGATGAAAATGGAGATATGGTTAACGTGCAGATTTACAGCAATTAGATGATGAATAGATAAATGAATTCAAATTTTTGTGTTTGTTTTGTTTAATAATTACATTTTAATAAATATTAAATGTTTATAATAATAATAATGTTTTTAAAAATGGGACAATATGAATAGAAAATTGGTCTAACTTCATCGTGATTATGTTGCAACACTATGTATAATATGTAAAGTTACGGGTATGTTGGAACATTTGATATTTGATTACGGAGGACAAGCTTAAGTCCGATCCACTCAATTTATTTTATTGCCACCAATTATTTCGCTAATAATAATAATGGTTATGATAATAATAACAATAACAATAATAACGGTAATATAATTGGAAATTTATTCATAAATACGGATCAATCAATCAATATATTTCAAAATTTACTTTATTACTCCTAGCATCATTAACAAAAATTTTACTTTATTACCAATTCATGTGTTCTCAGGATTATGAAATTATTATAAAACCTACCAAATGACGAGCCGCCAAATATCAACAAGATAGTTCTTTTCGATAAACTGGAAGAACGTCAAGAAACCAGTAATAAAGAAATGAAGACGAATAATCGGACAAAACTTGGAACCAGAAGAAAGGGAAAGATTTGAAAATTCATAATCAATGTTAGGATCATCTGGCAATCAAAGCAATGGGTATTAAAAGGAATTGAAAAGGGTATCGGCCGACAGTTCATCTTTTACTGAGAGAAAAGAGAAACGGACAAGAGAAAAGCAAGGAAGGATCAACTCTGGCTAAGAGAATCGAAAGAACTAAAAAAAAAATTTACAATAAAAAGAAACAATGAAAATTGCGAACAATATAACAATATAACAACAATGTAAAAACTTAGCAAATTTCCTATAGAAAATTTTACTTTAAACCGAAAGAAAATTAGCAAAAGAAGTTCCGACTAAAAGAAATAAGTACATAAAAATGTTAGTTAATAAAATGAAAAACAAAGAAAATAACAACAAAATAATAATAAAATAATCCCGAGAATATTTCAACATAACAATATCCCAATATAAAGGGGCTAAATATTATTATTATTATTATCATCATTATTATTATTTAACAATGTAATCTTGTAGCATTTTATTAATAAAATGGTACTTGCTAGAAAGTTCTGTATTTTTTAATATATGCATGTATGTATACATATGTATATGGTTACAGTCAGAACTAACTTGTTAAGATGATGCTTTTTATAAAACGAATATACGTGATAAACCGATATTTTCACCTATTAAATTTATCTCTATAAGCCAATTTGATTATGGTTTTTTAAGCTAATGATTTTTTTTTGTGAAAACATTGACTTTTGTTTAAAGATTTAGAAAAAACAGGGGAGTTTAGGACCGATTAGGATTAGCACCATTTCCCCCTTCTTCAATGTTAAGAGTGTGTAGATTTTTAATTGATCTTATTCCCTGTAGCTCAAATAGTAGGGTTAAATCTTTATGTCAATCTCAAATGAGAGAGATATGCGATTGGATGAGAAATAAAAACAAGGAAAGTGATGTTGCTTAGATCGCATAAAAACTATGATCTCATTCATACAGACAATTGGTTAACGTGATTATGTTCTTGCATCGACCAATCAGATTTTACGTGACGCAAACTTTGATCATTAAAACTTGCAAAGGCTTTTTAACAAGGGCCAAAATTTATTCTTTGTATTAGCCTTTTCGTCCATTAAAATTCCATTTCATCAATTACTTTTTTCCTCTCTTCTTCACTGAAGATAAATTGCAAGTTCTTTTTTTGTAAAAAAGGATTGACATTTTTGCTTGGTTCATTACCAGAGATTTATTTTGGCATAAGTACATTCCACCCGCCATAATAAACTCATATCTTTTCTAATGCACTTACATCTTACACAGCTCAATTGCAGATAATTATATTGTGCCGGTTGTATAGATTGTATTAATTGTTGTGAATAATTATTTTGTATGGCCAAATAATTCTTAACCGCCAATTCTAATTTGCCCTTGTTAATTTAATATTGATATTTTGAGCCACTGTTGTCAGCTGTAATATATAAAAGATTGATATCTGTTTATAGGATCGACGGAAGTTCAAATTTTGCCTTTTTAGAATCCTCTCGCAAGAGATAAATTGGCTTCCAATGTATTAATGCCAATATTTTGTTATAATGTAATTCATCACCAATTCATCATCAAAAACCTTGGCACCAAGAGCATCATTTGTCCTCTTGACTTCAAATACACCATTTTGTATCTCAAAAATTAAAAAATCAAAAATTCCATCATCAAGATTATAAACCTATAGTCACTTTTATAAGAGTAATAATAGGCACACAATATATGTAAAAATTTACAATTAAGTAGTGTAATAACATTCTCAATTTTTTGCTTAACGCGACATAGACAATTAAATCAAAGCTGAATGCATACCCTAGCAAATTACTTGACTAAATATTAGTAATATGTTAAGACAAGACTATTACTACTGTTAAATTTACCCCGTTATGCCAGCAAGCCTTGGTAATGTTGTCACAATGACCAGATATTCATATAATTACTAAGATTATGCGAAAAAAAACCAAAATTCCTTTCAAAAATAGAAATAAATGTGGCATATTGATCGAGTAGAGTATAGGTAAATAAAGTTGTCCTTTCCATCTATGCCAGGATATCCTGCCCTATAAAAAATTTAGTCAGAAAATGTATGGTATTTCCATACTAGTCGTGTGACATTTCCCTGAGGCTGCTTTTCTATATTAATATGTGAAAATAAATTCGAAATTGATGTCACATAAATTTTTTTAAAATATCTCATTATTTTTATAATAAACTTGAACTTTGTTGTTAAAGTAAAATAAAAGTACTCCATTAAAGCTTTCTAATGAATACTCTTTCATATCGAAAGTTTTTCTCTACATAAATCCACGGTTATTCAAAAACGGTATTACTTTTTCACTTCAAACCTCAGATTATTTCTCAATATCGCTTTAAAAGACTTATAGTAAATGAGAAGGTGTAGAATACTTTAAGGGAGTATTGGTTAATAAGTTTTAGAGAGGTTCACGAAAAACTATTTATAGAAATTTTAATATTCATGAAGAATTTTATGTAGATGGGATTCAGCAAAAACTAAAAGGTATTTTATTAGTGATTGTTTTATATTTCTGACTTTATATGATTAAAGTTTCATTAATGATTATTATGAATATCCATCAATCAGTAGTTGTTATAGCAACATTAAACAATAATATG
>CAJVPN010001439.1:0-14338 GCA_910592215.1 Entrophospora candida
ATTGAAATGTTTCACGAAAAAATTACATAGCTACAGCAGTAGACATGTCGATCCCGTGAAATCACGGATGACTGTTAATAATTGAGCGTGACACCCTGAATTTCTTAATTTGGTAACGATCACCGAAGATCATGATCGTCGGCCATTATAGACAACATATAAAACATATAAAACATATGAGAATTTTCAGAGGCAGGCTGTCATACACTATAGGAAATTTAATTAAGAAAACCGTTACAGAGTAAGGTTTTTATATAATAAAAATTTGGGTTCTGATTTCCAGTGCGTTATAGAATGGAGGACATTATAGAAAGGGCCGTTATAGAGAGAGTGAGCTGTACTTGTTATTTTAGTTAATCTGAAATTCAATCGTGTAACATCGTGGAAAATTTTTTTAAAATGTCAGGATTAGATGAATGTGAAAAGAATGGAATTGTTATAGAAGTTGTAAATAGTAACAAAAAAGTAAATGATGACGACGATTATAGAGATGAAGACGAAGACGAAGAGGATTTACCATATTCAAAATCACCATTAAGAACTAAAAATGAAATTGTAGACATAATAATAAGTAAACCAAATGTAGAAATAACACTAGATATGGAATTACGAAAAATTGGTCAAATATTACACATTGTCGAGAATTATATTGTTATAGACTCAGAATTATCAGGAGAATTGCAAGTTTTAGATAGTGATAGTATTTTAGTATTAGAAAATAGGGAAATCTTGGGACAAGTACTTGTATAATTTAAAATATTGAAAATAATAACATATTATTATTATAATAACAAATGATAAGAATTTTTATTATTATTTAGATCTTTGAAACAATCGGACCAGTCGCTAAACCAAAATATGTTGTAAAATTTAATAATGAATCAGAAATTAACAAAGAAAAGATTAAAATCAACACTGATATATTTTGTGTAAAGGATTTTGCAAAATATGTGTTTACTCAGCCTCTTCGCCAACTGAAAGGTTGTGATGCAAGTAATCTATACGATGAAGAAGTCAATGAATCAGTTAGCATTATTTATTAAAATAATAATGATGATGATTTCGATTTCTTTTGTTATTATTTACGATTATTATTTTATAAAATTATTAGGAATTAGAATTTTCTGATGATGAAAAAGAAAAACTTCATAAGGGAAATTCACGAAATAACAAAAAAAACCAATCGACCATGTAATGAATGATTTATTATTTTAATATTGATCGATTATTGGGTGTTTTCACATGATCCATATATGTACCCTGAGTATTATACATCATTCTATCCTAAATGCTTTCAAGTATCCATGTCATAAAATAATAATTACATGTGAAGAATCCTTTGAAGTTTAATCATTTATTATTATTCTTTTTTTATAATAGAAATCACAGCAAAAATAATAATTCTACAAAAAGAAAACCATTTCCAAAAAATCAATATTATAATGATAATAGAAATTTTGATAATAACCTTATCAATACAGCTGCACCAATATCCACATCATCGTCATCACTACCTTACCAATCCCAATCTCTTCCTTTCACGCTTCTTCCACTTTATCAACCTGTTTCTTTTTCATCTCTCCCTTTTCCATCATTATCGTCATCTCTCTCTTTTCCATCATTAAACAACTATAATGATAACGGTAATGGCAGTAGTAGTGCATATTATAATAATTATAATAATAATTCAATGGAACCACCACCTCCGGGAGCATCCTCATCTTCTCCATCACTTCAAACATTTTCTTTAAAACTACCAACGCCGCAGCCACCACACAGTAACAGTAATAATGGCAATAACAACAGTAATGGTAACGGTAATGGTAATGGTAATAATAGTAACAATAATAATGATGGTTCTAATTTTGATTACAATATTTTACGCAGACCAAAATTTTAATTTTTTTTTAATATTCCACGCAGCAGTCAGCCATTTTACTCATATTAATAAAAAATTTTCATCCCTTAGATTATTATTTATGATTGTTACATTCCTCATAAAAATTACATACATGTTGATATGATAAACATTTATTTTTACCAAAACTGTGTTAGTTAATAATTTGTTAGGGGAAATCCATTATTAAAAAATATTGACTTTTCTCCTCAAAATCTCTACAATATAAAGTATAATTCCACGCGTTTTCAAGCATAAATTAGAAAAAGTTTTTATTTGACAAAAAAATTTTTTTTTTTCGAAATACATTTTTTCCAATTTAAATATTTTCTTCTTGCTTATTAATAAAACTTTTGCAGATGGTATGTGATCTTTAAGTTCTTAAACATTTTATTAAATTTCAACTAATTTTTTTAAAAACTTTTTAAGACTTATACAAATCAAGCAGATCCTGAAGATTTCTATGTTAAACAAGACAGAATAGGTTTATACTCATTTATATATATATATTTAAATATATGATGTATTATACTGGATTATTATATTCTTAAATACCTTTTTTCTATTTATATATATTTTTATAGGTAAAGGATCTTTTGGTGAAGTCTACAAAGGGTAGAGATTATATATTAAATTTTAAATTAATTAATTGGAAAAATCATCAATGAGAATTCGGGAAATTAATCAAGTTTTTTTTTTATCAATTACAACAAGATTTGATAAAAAAACCAAAAAACCAGTCGCAATTAAAATAATTGATCTTGAAACTGCTGAAGATGAAATTGAAGATATTCAACAAGAAATTGCTATTCTTTCACAATTGGATTCACAATACGTTACAAGGTAGAAAAAGGATCATTTATATATTTTAATTTACCAATTGTATTTAGTTCTTGTATTAATAAAATTTCTTTTCCCTAATGTTATATATAGATATTATGGTTCTTATCTAAAAGGAACACATTTGTGGATTATAATGGAATATTGTTCTGGTGGTTCTTGCTCAGATTTAGTATGAATTAAATTATTTAACATACATTCATATATATGTAATCCAATTATTGATTAATTAATTTAATACTTATTATATATTTTTTTTTAGATGAAAGCAGGAGCTATTAGAGAGGAATACATAGCAATCATATTGCGAGAATTATTAAAAGGTCTTGATTATCTTCATAATGAAAACAAATTACACAGAGGTTTGCTTTCTTGCTTTTAATTATCAGTTCCTTTTTATAAAAAGTACTTTATATTGTTTGATTAATATATAAATATATTTATATTTGCTTATTTATAGATATCAAAGGTTAGAGGAAGGAAATGATTTTTTGCTAAATATTATTATTACATATAATTGAAATCTTAATAATAATAATAATAATAATAATAATCATAATAATAATAATAATAATAATAATAATAATAATAATAATAATAATAATAAATTAACTATTTTGTAATAGCTGCAAATGTGCTGTTAAGTTCTAATGGAGATGGTATATATATATATATTATTTGCATGTATAAACATAAAAGTATAAATATATTAATTATTTAATTATATAATTGTATTATAGTTAAATTGGCAGATTTCGGAGTTTCTGGACAGGTTTGCTTAATTAACAAAATTTTTTGGTAACTTATTAAATTTTACTAAAGGTATTATTTATTATATGATAGATTACAGCCACTATGACCAAGAAAAATACTTTTGTTGGAACACCAGTAAGTTTAGTCTCTTTTCTTGTTAGTAAAAAGAAAAAAGCATAATATTCATTTTATTTTTTAATTACGAATAAAAAAGTTTTGGATGGCACCTGAAGTAATAAAGCAATCTGGATATAATTCTAAAGTAATTATTTATAATATAATTTTTTTTATCAAATCATTAATTTTAATTTTAATTAATCATGTGCACATGTATACACTTTTAGGCAGATATTTGGTCATTGGGTATAACTGCTATTGAACTTGCCAAAGGAGAACCACCATATGCTGATTTACATCCAATGAAAGTTCTTTTCCTTATCCCTAAAAACCCACCACCAAGTCTAGATGGGATATATTCTAAAACATTTAAGGAGTTTGTGGCTGCATGTTTGGACAAAGATCCAAAAAATGTATTATTTAGTTTCTTTATAATTAATGATTTATTCATTCAACCTATTTGTTACAAATTTTTGTTAAAATTTTTTTTACAATTAGCGACTGTCTGCAAAAGAATTGCTCAAAAACAAATTTATTCGTAATGCCAAAAAAACTTCATATTTAACAGAATTAATTGAACGATATCAACGATGGTTGGTGGAGAGAGGTCATGATGATACAGATGAAGTGACACATAATGAAAATGGGTAAAATCATAAATATAAATATGTAGAAATAAATTTCATTAGTTTTTTGATCCAAATTTTTACACCATAATTTCAATAGACATGATTCTTATGAAGAACCATCTTGGGAATTTGAGACTGTTAAACATGCAAGACCAGTTTCACTAACATCATATAATGAAGAGGATGATTATTCAGAAGACAATGCCACAATTGGTCCTGCTAAAGGAAAACAAGCAATGGTATTGAAAATCAATATTCATCAATAACTATTAAATTTTCTTAAATCAATATTTCTAAATATATAATATTAATAACTGTTAATAGGCATTAAAAACAAATGATTCTGGATATGATACAATTAAACATATAAACAGGATTGATGATGATAATGATAATGATGATGTTTATGGTTTATATCAAAATCATGAAGAACCACCAGTATCAGTATCGGGTCCAGAGGTTTTCACTAAAGTTATTGTTCCATCTATTGACAAGGTAATAGGATACTTTTATTAATATTGATTTTTTTTAAAAATTAGAAATTAATTTGATATTTAAAATAGTTGCGTAAAACTGCACCATCTCAAAAGGCTCGGTTAACTTTGGAAGGATTAAGGATTGCTTTTGAGGAAGCCGAAAAAGAAAATCCTGGCATATCAGAAACATTTATGAATGCTGTTTTTCAAAGATTTGATGAAGTTAATATCTAATTCAACATCATCATATTCTTTATTTTATTATCCTTTCTTTTCATTTATGTAAAAATATTTATATAAATTTTTTTAATGATACCTTTCTTTTTTTTTTCTTCTGCATGCTCCAATTGTCTTTATATCATATCACATCATTATTTATCAATAATTTCTTTTCTCATTTCATATTTTTAATTTGATTATCATTGTCATTATTAATTATTAATTATTTAAAAAACATTGATATGAATATAATATTTATAGTAGGAAAAAACCAATTATAAATATTTAATTTTTATTACAATAATGATCCTATATAATAGTAGTAGTAGTAAGTAGTATAGATTGTATAATTATGGTACAAAAATCATAATTTTTTTTGCATTTTTTTAAAAAAAAGAAATATATATTTCTAATTTATAATGTGGGAGGAGTAAAACAAAATAAATCAAAATTAACAAACAACGATCCTTCATTTATTAAACAAACTATGGTGATGAATGATTCCTGTATGAAGTTTTATTGTCAATTTATCTAAATAAAGCCTTAGTGGTGTTGAAGATGATGCTTGAACTCAATATACAATTTACATCATTCAATAATTGTGATTTTCTCGAAAAATTTGAAAATTCTGACTCCTAAAAGTCAATTAAAAAAGCAGGTGATTATAAAGCACAAAAAAATTTTAATCATTAAGATTTTGATGTAAATAATGACGATTCTTAGATGATTAGACAAAACAATTTTATGACTTTAAAACATCTGAAAATGAATTAATGATGAAATTTGGTATGATCATACTTTTGCGAATGATTTTAATTCTAGCTCAAAAAGACCTTCTGTTTAATTCTGCATGTTAAAAAAAATGTTGCCTTTAAAACTGCTGCTGCAAATACCCATCCTTTTTCGTAAAGAAAAGTTCTCCAAATGATGTTACAGTTGATAGCATTGTGAAAATATTTGAAATATAAAGTAATGAAAAAGACTTGATTAAAAAGTTTGAAGATACTTTATCAAAATTAACAATACTAGAAAAAGGTAGAAGCACACATCCAAACAATGTGTATTTTTTAAATTGCGCATTAAAAATTATGGTACATTTAATAATTGCAGAGAGTATTGGTGCAAAACTCGCTTGATTCGAAACATGATCTAGAAAATGAAAAAGAAAATTACTGAAAAAACAGCTCGTGTCTGGTTGAAAAAACTTGGATGGAATCACAGAAAGTTTGTAAAGATATCTACATAAGAGACCTGATGCCATCCTGGCTAGGGAAATTTTAATTGGAAATCCATTTGAATAGAGGTTGGTACCTTAATCACTTAACCGCGCGGCTAACCATCAATCTTGGTGTTACAAAATTTTATCCAACAAGAATATAGAAAAATACCAAACATATTACAGTCAAAGCTCGTTATAGTGGACCCTTGGTTCCATATGTAATTTTTCTCCTTTTTTCCACTATAACGAAATTTTATTATGTTTTCCACTATATCGAGCGAAATTAATTAGCATTGGAAACAAAAAAGGTCCACTATAACGAGATCCACTATAACGGGCTTTGACTGTATATACTCACATACAGTATTTATAATGATGAAATAAATACGGGCGATGCTGCTGCCGCTAGAGTTTACTGCTTGCTCCAGAGAGTATCGATCTTTACTTTTTTCTTTTGAGTGGGCTTGTGACTAGAGTTTCTTCTATTCGTAATACAAATTCTTATTCGAATTATTCATAATAATAATTAATAATAATAATAATAATAATAATAATAACACAACTCAATCTTAATTCGAATTTATACGTTTTATTCGTTTATTCAAATTATTCGTTTTATTTGTTTTACTCAAATTATTCGTTAATTCGACTGTACACGATAAATTTAATATGTATATATGACACTCGACCTGCAATGTCCTGCGTTATTACAGTGTAACAAAAAAATTGGAAAATTTATCATGTGTTTTAAACAGTTGCCATTTGCCCAACCAAATAATGTCACGAAGTTTTCAGAATAAACGCGAGATATTGTTTTATATATAATTTTTTTTTACCTAAAAACAAAATAAGCAAATTAACAAGAAGCTTATGTAAAAAGATAGTGGAAAAATCCTAAGAAAAGATATGGAAAGTGGGGTGTGATAGTATCATACAATGGGAAAAGGAAACAGGAATTACATACAATGGAGCAGAAAGTGGAAAGGTTTAACAGTAATAATAATAAGAATAACAGTAGAAATAGTAGTAATAATAGATCTATTAATAGAAACAATAATGAGGATAACAACAACAACACTAATAATAATAATACTAGTACTGGAAGTAGGAACAATAGTAATAATAGCAATAGAAATAGAAGTGAAATTTTAACAAATTATTATTATTATGTAAACATATGTTACCGAAAATCTAATTTTATTTAATAAAAGAGTGGAATTGAGCTATGGCGATGCCATGGATCAGTAGGTCTGGACCGCCATATACATTCAAGGTTTTGAGTAGTGGGTCACACCACCATAAAATGTTTGGTCAGACCTCACTCAGCAAAAAAAAAATAATAATTGTTATTGTTACGTAATTTTTTTTATGATTGATTTTCAAAATGTCTTCTTTGAGAAGGAAACTCAATGTCAAACCATATTATACTTTTGGAACAATGGTGTGCACTCTGCAAAAGAATTACATGCTATGACCAATATACCAATCTCAACTATCTATTACAATATTAAAAAGTTAAAGAAAACAGATGAAGTTTCGCATAAAGGAGGTAATGGCCGACCACGGGAGGTGCAGCACGTGCCATTGGTCAATATATTCGTAGAGATACCTCTTTGTCATTAAGAGCCTTGACAAATTAAGTGTTTGTAAATGATGTAAATGTATCTCACATGACAATATCAAGATGTTTAAAAGAGCATGGTTATCAAAAAAGCATTCCTCAAGCTACCCCTATGTTGACTGCAAAACATAAAGAAAAACGCGTTGAATGAGCAACTAATCATCTGGTCAAAGACATTATTCAGTGACGAGACTGCTTTTCAACTGTTTAGAAACACTGTATCATGTTGGCATAGGGGAGAAGGGCCAATCCGATGCATTCCAAAAGATAGAACCAAAATTTTAGCTTGGGGTGGATTTTGTATCCAAGGAAAAACCTTTCTATCTTGAAATAACGGATGCAAAATTCTATATGGAAATTGTTGAAAGACATATTCCAGAGATCAATGAGATGATTGGCGGTTCCAAGAGGATAATGATCCTAAACATATCAGCAGAATCACCGATCATTTCTCAATGACAATGTTCCCGAAGTAATGGACTAGCCATCCAATAGTCCAGATTTAAACCCGATTGAAAATCTCTGGAATAAGACAAACGTATAGAAAAAGAATACCTGATAATTGTGGCAATTTTGGAACAATTTATGAAGGAAGAATGGGGAATTCCTGATTCAGTTCTAATTAATTTAGTGAATTCTATGAGAACACGTTGTGAGCTTGTTATTGAAAAATGGTGAAAGAATACCGTATTAACTTATTATTAAATAAATATAGAGGTTTCAATGTTTCAAACGAACTATTTATTTTACATTGATTTTCATTTAATAGTTGTAGTTCTATTTAATTGATTGAGAAATTGAGTAATAAATAATTCATTAATTGTTAATACAACTCTTAAAAGATTTCCTTCCATCTCATCGTAATTATTATTTATAAAAGCTTATCCACCTCATCTCATTATTGTTATTCTCGCTCGCCATCATATTTTTAATAATGGAATTCACAAATTTGCAGCATTTACTCTCTTCTCTTCATTGTCTACATTATTGTTATTCCTAACATTTTGATACTCTTTTTTTTCCTTTCAAATATCTCTTTTTCAAGGTATGTTTCTCATTCTAACATTCCACGAAACGTTAATAAAAAGGCTGACAATACAAAAAAATCAAACGACATTAAAACCAATCAAGTTATTTGTTTGAAATGGGATTATGAGTGCAAGTAAATAATTAAAAATGCGGCTAGACCTCAAGGAATTTGCATGAAAAGCATTATTTCATGAATTTTTGATGCCATTTATTATTATTATTCTCTACAAAATATTGTAATAAAATTTTTTTTTGGAATTGTCTTCGTCAAACGTTACTTCATATTAATATTATAAATGATTTGCATAATTGTAATAGAAATTTGACGATCGTTTGTGACAAAAATAACCATTAGTATTATTAGTATTGGTATTGGGTTCATCTTCATTCATTCGCTCTTTTATATAAGTTTTAACATGTCTCAAACCATAAAAGCAAGTAAAAAGTCTACTAACGCAATCTCAAGCCCTACTACTGTAGAATTTTCAGATCAGAAAAAAATAAGTTTGGATGACAAATCCAAGAAAAAGTGCATCCAAGTTAACTTAACCGACCAAATCATTAAACGGTTAATTAGTGCGCAAAATGATGGAATAAAACTGAAAGTCAAATTTTCCGATAAAATGGTATATCTTCGGTTATTTACATGATCCATTTAAAGTGATATATATATATGTATGTATGTATATTATATATTCATATATTTTTAATTTTCATCAATTAAGCAATATAATGTTAATGATGGTAATGAACCTATCGAATTGGAAAAATCGGATATTGATCAACAGACAAAAGTAATAATTTCTAAAAGTGATTCCATGGAAGTAATTGGCTCTGTAGGGTATGTTGTTAGTAGTACTCAAAAATCACATGAAATTTCTAAACAAGTATTAGCCAAACAAAATTTAAGAAAAAATTTAGAGGAGGAAAAGAAACAGAAGGAGAGAAGACAGTAAATATAGTTTTATTATTATTATTTATTATTTTAATTTTAATTTTAAACAATAATGAAACCTTTATTTATAATATTTATTTATTAATCAGAATACAAGTGATTGATCAACCATTCCCTGACCCTACAACTTTAAAGCATAAATCAAAATTCCATGCTCGTAAAAATATTGTTAAAGGAAAAACAGATGAAAAAGGTATTACACAAATTGTAACAGTAGTTGGATCTGGTAATAGTATTCATAACTTTGCTTCTTATAATGATGAACCTGGGGTGCCTCTACGTCAAAGAATAATACATCTGGTAGCCAGCACTGAACTTTCAACCAGTGATATTGCTAAAAAAGTTTGTGAAAATAAAGATGCAGTGGAAAAAGTCTTGGAAGAAGTATGTGGATTGATAATCCATATGTTCCTACTCTCAATTACTTTTTTGAATTATTTATACACACATATACACATATATTTATTTTTAGGTAGCTAATGAACACAATAAAGTTTGGAGGCTTCAAAGTCAATCATGGCTTGAGGTTAAACCATATGAGTGGACTGGATATTCATCAAATCGTGTAATTGAAGATGTGGCAAGTAAAATGAATAAAGCTCTTGATGAAATGGAATACTCCCCAAATCATCCCCAAAGACCCAAACCACGACCTACATCTAAACCAAACATAAGTCGCAAACATCCTCTTACAAAATCTAATGATGTAAAAACACCCATTCAAGATGATGATGATGTTGATGAACCACCTAACTCAAAACGTCGTAAAGTTGGTAGCAAGACTTGTAGTAGATCTACTGAAATTTCGTCAACAACATCAAAATCTAAATCAATTGAAGTATCTACTAGAGTTGGTAGACCTGCAAGAGGTGCTAAGACAGTTAGAGGCACTACCAGAGGTGCAAGGTCTGGCAGAGGTGGTAGAGGTGGCAAAACAATTACATCAAGTTTAAACAATGATTCTGCTGTTAATGAAAAGGCTGACTCTGCTGCAGTTGTTACAATTACATCTAGGGGAGGTAAATCACATTCACGTGGAGCTAAATCAACTAGAGGAAGACATCCTAGGAATTTATCTACAACAACTACATCTTCAATTAACAGTTCCCCCGCATCATCCTCAACAACTACAGAACCTTCTAAAAAGCAAAAGGCCAAAGTAATTGAACAAACAAACGCCTCTGATAATTCGTCTACTACAACAACCACAAAAACTGCTTCTGCCACAAAGGCAAAGAGAGGTAGACCAGTAGGCTCCAAAAATAGTAGAGGAGGTAAAACTGCTTCCTCAAGATCAAGTATAAATAAATCAACTGATATAAAAAGCACTACATCTACTGCAACTGCTATCACAACTGCTGCCACCACTGCCACCACAGGTATTACAAGTGCTGCAGCTACTATAAACTCTATATCAACATCTTCTCAAACATTTACTTCTACTTCAAAATCAAAATCAATCAAAATCAACAATAGTAACAGCAGTAGTAAACAAACCATCAATTCCATTGGAAGATCAAACACTAATAACAGTACTGTTATTAAATCAAGTTCCAGTTTGAATGACAAATCAAGTATTAATTCAAACATGAAATCAAATTCGGATACAACTAGCAGGTCATCAGGTATTAATGGTGGCAGCAGTAGTAGAATAAACCCACATAATGGTAATAGTGGATTTAATGGGACATTTAACAATGATCGATTAAAAATTAAAAGCTTTGATGATTATGTAAAGTTATTAAATGAATATAAAGAATTATATACAGAGTATGATATGTTAGACCAATTTCTTCAAAAGAAGGAAGAACTTCATAGAAAATTGTCAGAAGACCTTGAAAAATCTGCTGGCACTAAAGAAGAAGAAAAGATTGCCATGAAAGTAATTGAAGAGTTTGGTTCAGAAACTGATACTGGGACCAAGCTTAAAAGTTATTCTCAACTACATTCAAAGTTGAAAATTATAAAAAAAGAATTACAAAGAGCTCGTTCTGAAGGTTTGAACAAACAATGACCTGGATTCATTAAATAATAATAATTATATAATTCTAGTAATAGTAGCTGATCAATAGTTATATTTGCATAATTATAATGGTTGTGGTAATGTAATAGTAACAATAGTCTTGATAGTAGTGATAGTAGTGATAGTAGTGATAGTAGTGATAGTTTAATACTAGATTGGAAATATAATTTATCTTTCTTTTCATAATAATAATTATAATAAAAATTTAGATTTTATTGGGACAAGTGATTTTTTATAACAAATTTTGTGCATGCTTATAATAATAAGAAAATTTTGAGATATAAATACGTGATTACAAATCTTAAGAAATCATTTCAAGTCTCATATGGAGCATGCTGCAACAAAAACCAGACAAAGTGAACATTCATAGTACCAGAATTTCAGGGATCAAAAATTTTTTCAACATCACAATTGTATTACCACTGTATTACTCAGTTCTTCACTCTGCATAAAAATAAATATGAACCTAATCTATATCAGATTCACTATGGAACCCAAAAATTATAGTACTATCAGAAGTATTTTGAAAAAGAACAAGGTGAGGATTATCTATGAAGTTTACTAAGAAATAAAAACCAATAAACAAACATTGACACCAACTTATGATGAACCAAGAAAAAAAAAAAATAGAAGAAACATAAAGGAAGCAATTTAGTGTAAAAGCTTCCACCAAGGCCTCCATTTATATAGTCTTTGACTTGTTGATAAAAGACTGCTCGAGTGTATTCGTTGAGCTTTGATTCGCATTTCACTATCTTGACACAATTGCAAACAAAGAGTCATAATTACATAATGATAATTCAATTTTTGTAAACATAATTTTATTACTTTTATTATATAGAATGCAATCGCTCTTGAAAATATAAATAACAATAAAAGCACCAGAGTGATTGCATGGGAGAAAAATACTTAAACCCAAACCATTAATGAGTATAACCTATTTCTTTGGTCACTCTAGTGCAAATTTAAATTTCATTATTCTTGTTGCTAATATAATCTTTGACACCATTGTTAACATTAATTTTTTCAATTTCATTATAATTGTCTTCACTCTTCACATATTTCCCTTTTCCTCATTAATCCATCGTTAAATCACCACTTGATTATTTTCCGTGAGGTTGTTCTTTGAAAATAAAATGTTCTTATCATAGATGCAACAATGACCTTTTGTTTGCCGAGCAACTTATGATTTTCAAATGCCATTTTGTTGAACAAAATCTTGATCTAATTCAATATACTTGTTTTAGATCATTCCAGAATGTTACAATGTCTGGCAAGTAAATTTTGTTTGCTGATGATTAGTAACTTTCTGGACCTTATAACCTTAATTAATATTCTCATATTGTGGAGTCGATTATGCCATTTAGCAACAACAGGCCAAGGACAAAGCCAATAAATACTCCAAAAAAGGATTCACTTGAGAAATTAAGCATTTTTTGTAGAGCGTTATTGGTGGAAATTGATAGATTTATTTTATTTATTATTGTGGGTTGATTTCTGAAGTGAACCAGTCAGTGCTGTTCATTCTGTTAGACACGAGTTTTGCACATTGATCATCTGGTCACATTCTGCATACAATGACGCAACAATAGCAAATTGTATGGTATGTAAATGTCATTGATTGAGTCACCAAAATCAGAAACAAGAACAAAAATTTCTTATTATTACAACGAATATTATAATGTCAACCGATCCACCAACTTTTGCATCAAATCACTTAGTGGAAACTGAATATGAAGCCTTTGAAGTTTACTAAACTGAAATTTGCAGACAAAAAACTGCATTGGATACATTCAATAGAATCTTTAGCAGCAAAACGGAGAAAGCCATTATCTACGAGGACTTTAACAGTATTGGTGCTACTCAGGCAGGCAACAACTTTGTGACTCAGGTGTTGGGACATAGAGTAGTGTATACATAGAGTAGACATAGTAATATGTTTCCTTATGTTATGAATTTAAGAGCGTTCAAATTTACAGTCACAACTGTACAGTATAGCCCTTGGTTTCAACAAGGTGGCTGGCTAGACATACAGTGCAGATCATCTATACTCAAGTTAAAATTTTTGTGATTCACACATTGGATTTTAAAAATCACCACCATTCAATTCAGCTTTAAAAAGGGAGTCTATTAATCTAAAAAAAAATTGTCTCGAATTTTCTTTTCAAGATTTTTTAAATTTGAAAGTTTTGCTCAGAAATATTTTCGTGTTCCAATATTTTGAATCTCACGGCCACATTTGGTAATGATTTTCTTTACTGATTTGCGTAAAACTACACATAATAATTATATATAAAATTTATTCATTGGCGGCCTAGTTTTTGATGAATATGCATGTAAATTTTGATATTCTTAGAACGTCTAGAAATATTTTAATTAAAAGAATCCGAAATCAACAAAAATCACAATATCATTTTTGTTTCTCAAATTTACCCAAAATCCTACATAGTAATAATAATAATAATTTATGTCAATTTGTAGCTTATGGTGCAGATCATCTATAATCATTAATTGCTTATAGTAACAATTGGTCAACTTCAAAATACTAAAACAAAAAAAA
>CAJVPN010001440.1:0-14336 GCA_910592215.1 Entrophospora candida
ATGAAATCCATTTAATCTTGTTTCCATCCGTTCTACAATTATGAAGAAAATATGCCAATGTTATATTTCCGCATTGCTTCGTTAATTTTTTAAGTTCAATGGATTCCCTCGTTAGTTTGTTAATGTATTGATTTATTAACTTTTTATTATTGCAGTTGTCTTTGCCCACGCGGCCTGATTTATTATTATATAACATTCAAGTTTTAATAAATAAATTATATATAATTTTAACAAAATGAAATAAAAAATTACAATTGGGAAAAGAGAGCTTTTTATACAATGTAATTTACACAAAAAATCCGCTTTTATTTTATCATTTTAACATTTAGGCAAATATATTTTTTGTCAAAGTAATGACTACTGTGTATTATTTATTTATTATTTATTTATAAATAAACATTAAAATGAGAACCCAACCAATTGAAAGATTATTTTAACATTTAGGCGAACATATTCTTTTCTATGTTAACTTGTATATTTAATAATTGATTTTGTCAAGGTTGTGGTTGTTTAGTCTGCAGTTAAATGATGAATTATTAGTTACACAACCATCAAAAAAATCAATGAAATTCATATAATGGTTATATTGATGACCGATAAATAATTTTCATTCTAGGAGTGGATTACATTAAATAATACCCAACTAATACTAATAATAGTAATAGTAATAGTAATAGTAATAGTAATAGTATAAGTTATACAGACAAAAACTTCCCACAAAAATGTATTGGAATTGAAAGTTCCATTAGAACGTTTTGAAAGTTTTGGAAGTCACAGCCTTCCAGCATCGGAATTGGAATTCCAGCCGATAAAATTCAACAAATTCTTTTTCGAAATGGAATTTTCTATTAAAAGTATTTACTGTTAATTAATTATTAACTGGTGATTGCTGAAAAGTTCTTCATCCATGGATTTTACTAAACTAATTTTTTTGGGAAGCAAAATATAAAAAAAAAATTAATATTAATTGGTTTATTTATTGTTCAAACTCTCATCAAATCAATTATAACGAAGCCAAAAAACTATCGCCTGACAAAGTATTAGGCGAATAAATAAATACAACACATAGAAGATTAGAATTACAAAAACATACTTTTACAAACAAAAAGATACAAGTTAAAAAGTTGTGTTAATTTTTTGAGTAAAATTATCAATTTAACAGATAATGAAGATGAAGATAGTAAATAAAGTTGTAGTAGATTTGGGTAAGAAAATAACATCTTTCAATCCTTAAAGTGCATATAAAATGGTAGATGCCATCAATTGATCACGTGATTACATTTTTGATCGGAAAATAGTATTGATGACGTATAAGCCTTCCTAACCTTTCAATGTATCCATCATTAGAAGATTTGAAGTTCCAATCCTTTCCGATCCTTTCCAATCTTCCAATAGCATATCACGGTATACTTAAAAAAAATTAATCAGACCTTTATATTAAGATATTTTTTTATTCACTATTGGCATTAAATTATTAGATTACAAGCATTCAACTTGAAAACTATTCGCTAGTAAATATCCTATTCAGTTTTATTCTCAAAACTTATTCCCCCCAAAAATTAATCGACGCAATATTCATTGGATGTGATTCTGGCAATTCTAAGCCCTTGATAAAAATTGCATTCCAATTCTTAGAAAACAAAAGAAACTGATTTGATTCTTTAAGTGCATCTCCTTCCAAAAAGATTTATCATGAAAAGAGACGAGGTCCAAAAAGGTTATTTTATGTAAGTCAAGTTCTGCGCCACATGTCCCAAAGAAATTATTCCAATAAAAATATAAATAATTGACATAAAAAGTTTTTTTTTTACCAATATACCAAAGTATCTTGTGTTAATAACGTGTTAACAAGTCCACAATGCCAAATTTGAACATTTTTTTAGTGATAGGAAATCCACGAAGCGTTACATAAAACGTAAAAATATTTAAACTATTCATATTATTTATTTAAAAAATTCAATATCTTGTCGGCTTTTTAAAACATTCCAACTTCACATCTGCTAATTCATCAATTCTTTCTAGACCAGAATCCTTTTAACAAATTATAGAAGTCAGTTTTATTGCTTGCTTTTAAATTTTTATTCCAAGTCTTCTTTTTTAAAGCTGTGAAAATTTTTAATAGGGTTGAAAACTGGACTTATGAAAATCATGTATTTTTCTTTTATGAAAATATAAATGTCATCACCAATATCTTTCATCTTTATTCATTCATAAAAGGCAATAATTTTTTGAAAATATAACTCAAAGAATTTTTAATATCACCAAAAAAATTAGTAATAAATAAATAATGCTCAGTTAACTAAGATTATTGTGTTTGTAAATATTCTTTGGGCCGATAAAATTTGTTCTTATTATCAATTTTTTTAACATAGTCAATTTTTTTAGTAAATAATTTTTTTTTTTACAAATGATATCCTTAACAATACTTTGTATTTCATAAAAAACTAATTTTCCTTGAAAAAAAATTTTTTTTTTTATTTTTGCTATATGTTCTTTACATTGTCTACCAAATTGTCCCAGGGTAAGTTTCATAAAACGTAAATATATATATATAGTGTAACAAAAAAAATTGGAAAATTTCATATATTTGTTTGTTTTTATATTGGTTGGAATAAAAACGGACAAATAAATATCAAAAGAAAACTGAAAATCAGAGGTTTCTGATACAATCAGTGATCCAACATGATATATTTATATCAACAGTATTTCTGGGCAGTATTAAAGCATCAAATTAAAAATGGATTTGTTCTCTGTTCGCCACCTAATTTGTCAACAAGATTCTTCAAGCCATTTATTTTAATAGGACGATTCCTGTTTCGCAGTTATCTCGAGAGTGTATCAGGAGCAAAATTGCATCAATGGATGTAAGATTGGTTAACAGTACTCTGCGTAAAGTTCAACATGTCAGTCACTGAAAGAGATCCGAGACACAGTAGAGTGTAAATACATGGGATCTCTTTTACTTCGACTAAAGATAAAAGATCAATGCAGCTAAAAAAGCTGCTTCATACATACATTATGACCAAAGGAACAAATATTTTACGAAATCAATAACAAAATTGTTAAAAAGAATCATATTATTTTTCAAAAAAAATATTTATCACAATTAATAAATTATTATAAAATTAACTTTAAAATAAATTAAAACAAATTAATCAAGTGATTTAATTTTCTTGTAATAATTGATCAAGATATCCCAGCAAATTCCTAATACCAAATAAGCAGCCTTCATCTTTACCAACGTTTTTTCTGAAATGAGAATGTGCAAAATCAATAATTTTTAAATCAGTAACTTTCAGTCCTGATCATCATCATCATCATCTTCTTCTTCTTCATCTTCTTCATCATCACCATCATCTTCTTTTTCTTCTCCTTCTCCTTCTTCTTTGCCTTCATTATCATTACCATCAATATATTTTGATGATATTTTTTCAAGATTTTCTTTTTCTTTACTCAAGGCCTCTTCTAAAGCATCAGGGTCACACCTTCATATACCAAAAATAATGATGCACCATACAATCTCAATTCTGTATTTTCTAGTGCTTTATAAAGTTCTTTAAGATCTCTAATTATTGTTTTAATAATCAAACTTTGTTTATCCTTTGATATTTCTGCTCTAAAATAATCCCTTAATCCTAATATTATGCCATTTTCATTTTTTAAAATATACCCATATTCACGTGAATAATCTTTATAATTATCAATAGATTTTTGATAAACCTTTTTTTTTTCAAATAAATAAGAGATAATCGAAAAATAAATTAGAAAAACGGAGGCCGAGTACAATTCAAGGAATATATATTATTACCTTAAATGCTGTAATTTTTATTCCTAATGAAGCTGATGTAGTCATTAAAGCTCTTTTAATCATTTTTTGCTTTTTTTCTTCGCTAGAATCTTCACCCCATAGTTGAGTACCTAGCTTAAGATCTATGAAACAAGGTTTTTTAAAACCATATAAAATATTCCCTAAACATATTGCATGTGTTTATAATTAAAAATAATAAATAATAATATTGGTTAGCATTAATACATTTCCTAAATATATATATTATTTTATTTTCCAAAGGATATTTTCAACTTCAGTAACATTTGCACTTTGTTTTTCGATTTCTTGTCTAATTATCAAAGGATCAACTACCCTAATACCATCGCCGTTATCATTATTATTATCGCTAATATCATCAACTAGATTTATTAATGAATTGTTATTGTGGTTAGCATCTTGTAATTGTAAACTTCCATAAAATTTAGGTATCCATGTTGTACGTGAAAATGAAATTATGTGAATTCGCAATTCACATATGTGAAATTCAAATTTACATAATTTCATTTTCACATAATTTCAATTTCACATACAACATCCACATAGAAAATTCTGGATATAATACACTGGTTTCGTAAAATTCTTTTTCGAGTGTATTACAAGGTTTAACAATTACTGCTTCATCATTTGTTAATAATAATTTATCATGACCTCCAATTTGATGTTCAAATTTTTGTAACATCATTCATTCATATGGGAAGGTGGATTTGTTTAATATTCAATTAATATTTATTAAAATGATCCACATTTAGTAATTAAAATAAATTTAAAGTTGCGATAATAATTTCGTGCCACTCCGGTTAACTAAAAAAACTACAACAATAGGAGATCATAATTATTGAATCAATTTATCCAAAGATATGATTTATTATGTAAACCAACACCAATTTTCCTAATTATCATGGTCATAAATCAATTAGAATTAATCACGTTTTAAATGAATTATTTGGAACTTTAAAGGAAATTGTACTGATTGTAATAAAAAAAATAATGCAAATTAAGGTCCCTGATATTATTATTGATTTATTGAATAAATCAGTTGATACAATACATTAAAAAAACATCAGATAGATTAGAAGAAAGGAATGAAAGAATAAAGTAAACAATTAATTGAAAATTCATATATAAATATTTAATCCATACAGATGTTAAATTGAATATAGTTGTATTATGCAATTGTTGTAAAGAAAAGGTAATTGAAAACTTGGTTTATTTGTAAACGTAAATGAATAGATCTTATGATAGATTACCAATTGAGTCTTCTTTTACGAAAATATAGTACTAATTGAATACCTTCAGTTTAATCGTGATGCGATTATCGTGCATCGCTGTCAGCTTGACATCTTCAAAAAAGTCAACTAAAAACTCTTCCGAAATCTATTTTAAGTATTAATAATAATTAGTATTATTAGTATGATATATATGTATATATAAATATACTTTTTTTAGAAACTTGGCAGCGGATGAGCGAAGGATTGTTCCTTTAATCAAAGAATAAGAGAATTAATTCAATAACAAAGTATACTTTTTTTACTCCAGCAACTTTCAAACTTCTTTTCATATCTTTATTGTATTTTATTGTTAATAATAATGAAATAAAATTTTATAAAAAGAATCCATCATTTGCCTTCAACCGATGGATCATTATTATTATCAACAGTAGAAAGACCAGATGTTGATGGTAAATTATTATAATATTCAAATGGTGATTCATGTCTTGTGATTCAGCGTGATTATTATAATCATCAATGTTAGTAAGTAAATCATTAGTGATATTGATATTATTATTGAGATTTCTATTATTGTTTTGCATAATTTGATTGATTGATGAATTATTTCCATCGTCTAAACTTTCACTATTTTCATCAAACATCAGGAAATTTTCCCTGCCATAATACATAATATTATGTCCATAAAAAATTATCTAGTATTTACACTCAATGTAATAATTGCATGATTTTTGTATGATTTTTGCATAATATTACGGGGCCCGCCATAAACTTATGTAAATAGTATAATAATTATGTAAATCCGTGCCGTGTCAGAAAAAATTTCCTAATGAAGTAGCTATCTAAGACTTTTGTTATATTTCTAAATGAATCATCCAGATCGTCTAAGAGATCACTATTCCTTTCTAAGATACTTGTTATTACTATGATGGATTCATCTTCATTTAATTCAGTCAGGATTATTACCATAGATGGAAATACTAAATACTGTAATGATCGACTCAAAAAAATTTCTGATTGGCTAAATTCAATCAGGGATAATACCATGTAATGATCGACGCTATGGAAAGAAATTCTGATTGGCTAAATTCTGTGCAGATCCTTTCGCCAATGAAAAAGGAAACAAGAAAAACATGGCGAGAACTTTATTGATTTGCAGAAATTATCAAGAAAGATTGTTCCTAACATTCTAAATTGTAATATTTCTTTAATTCTGAATCCAAATCATTCATTCACTTAAAAAAAAAAGAACTTGTAAAAGAAAGGTTTGTTTATCTTCAAGGAATACATTTAATTAGATCAAATTAAGAATTTTCAGAAATCGGAGAACTAGATAATTGAATCTTTAGCATGTATAAATAACACTATAATTTACTTAACTTGAGCCTAAATGCAATTTCAGGGTCATCAACCCCGCTCTGAATTGCAACCTCATGTGCTTGAAACAAGTTGCAGATTCTCTTAATATTCATCAACAGAGTTGCAGCTTGGTCACAGAGTCATCCTTACCCTAGAGGCAGGATCGTTGCAGGCAACTTTTTGGCTAACATGGCAGCAGTCTGGGTGCTGTGAGAAAAGATTATTGAAAATGTCATTGACGATTGATGCAGTCTCGGTAAACCCCAGGGCATTGCATCTCTCCCCCGGAATTCAGTTGCATCATTGCATCATTGAGGGATCGCAAGTCAGATTAGCCTTGTGTACACGAGGAAGGTGTGAGAATGACTGTAAGTGATCGAGGTAGCGTGCGTGCTTTAATATCTGCTAATTTCCAATAATCAAACATCACATATTTCATATTTGAAATTGTTTCATATTTGAAATGTTTCTTTTTCAACAGTCAATGCTGCCGCCTTGACATCTTCTTGTAATTATATATTAATAGTATTAATATTAATAACGATTACAAAAGCAAAATGCCAATCGTTCATTTGTTACCATCTTGATAAGAATCTTATAACTACCCAGCAAGATCTGCTCCACGTTTTGATTCCAATTAGGTCTTCTATTCGAATAAGGTTTATTCGAATTATTCACTTTATTCGTTATGAATTTGATTATTCGAATTACATTGAAAGCTTATTCGATTTGAATAAATTTTAATTCGAATAAAACGAATAATTCGAATAAGAAAATTGATTCAAATAATATTAATATTAAGGGAAATTAATTTGAATAAAAAAATTAATTTGAATAAGGAAATTAATTCGAATAAGGAAATTAATTTGAATAAAGCAAATAATTCGAAAAAATTAATTCGGATAAAACAAATAATTAAGGTCCAGTTTAAATTCAAGCTCACCGGAAAGACATGTATCTTGTTTCAGTCTTTCCTTATTAGTTTCATTTTTAATTTCAATTTTTATAATAATAAAATCAATATTAAACTTTGTTGTATATATAGTTTGAATATTTAAGTAATTGAACAACCCATGATTCCAAATAATCTAATAAAACGAATGAACAAACCCAAGATTCCAATAATGAATAAAACCAATAATTTGAATAAAGGTCAGCTGTATTACGAATAATTCGAATAAGAATTGCATTACGAATAGAAGCCCTAATTCCAACTAAAATATTTATTAAGTAAAAATACATATATATATCAATACAAAAAGTAGTACCTCTGGTTAGTTATTAACACGGCTTCTTTAGGAGAATTATGCCATATCATACCATCACCTTGGACTCTGTCAAAAAATAAATTCTTTTTCCAAAAAAAAAAATCCTTGTATGTACAACAAAAAAAAACCAACCCATAGGATAAATAATTAATGTGTACGCGTCGATCAAATAATCAACTTCTTTTTTTTTGTTTAAAAATGCCACGAAACAACAAGAAGAGCTTGGCGGGTAAGTGTTTTAAGAATGGTGGTGATCATTGCACTTGTGATCACTCTAGTTCAGAATTAACAAACTGAATGGACTTTTTTGCATTTGATTAGCGCGTCATTTTCACAAAATCATCATCCTTTTCACAAGATTCACCATCCTCTTCACAGGATTCATCATCCTCTTCCTCTACAACTAATGCAAATAAACTGCATTCTTTTCAAATGCGAAAATTTAATTGATTTGTTTATATTTTAAAACTAATATTGTCAAATTTTCGGAACCAAATATCAAGACTAGAGAATAATACAATATCAACGAAACAATAATAAGAGATTTATTGAAAGAAAATAATATTATATACGACTTAAATCAACATCATAAAAAAATCATCAAGTTAATAAAAGATTTTACTTCAGCAGAATTAGTGAGTTATTAACAAATTTTCTGTTCATCAACTTGTTTATTTTGTGTTGTTTGTTAACCCACGTGTTTTGTTTTTAAAGAATGAATTATCATCATTAGAATCACATAAAGAAATGCCAGATCAAGAATCACATGAAGAAATGCCAGATATAGAGTCAGATCAAGAATCACACAAAGAAATGCCAAATATAGAGCCAGATCAAGAACCAAGGCCAAAATCACAAGTACTTCAAGGTACATAATTGAGGCCTCATTCTTTTTAAAAACTTAGATATATATTTCTTCTATTATTGATAATAAATCAATCATGATAAAGGGAAAGGAGTAACGGTAGGATACAAACGAATATAATAAAAGGAAAAAATGTCCAAAATAATCAAAGACCAAGGATCCAAAATAGTGCAATGAATGAAAACCGTCTGCCGGTAACATGTTATGGGTGTGGTCAAGTAGAACCATGTAAGATGGAATTGTCCTCAGAATAATAATAATAACGATAATAGGAATGGAACAATAAATGTGGGAAATAATAATAACAGAGGGGTTCACAGTAAAATCAACCGAGACAATATTCAAGGGATAAGTAAGCTGTCCATTAGAAAGCTTGCTCGCAGAGCAAGTGTAAAACGTATTTCTGCACCTATTTACGAAGAAACTCGAAACATATTGAAGACATTCCTTGGTGGTGTGATTAGAGTGTATAATATCAATAACTATTAATTTGTTATTATAATAATAATTTAATAATTTATCTTTTATTTATTTTTAGGATTCTGCTAGTTATGCAGAAGTTACAAAACGTAAAACAATCAGATCCTTAGATTTTGGTACAGTATATTGTATTATCCATTTCTTTAAATTAATATAAATACATTATATGAATTGCTATTTGATTAATGAGTTTATTTATTCTTTGATTATTACAGTTTACGCTCTTAAAGGACGCGGAAAATCGTTTATGGATTTGGGATATAATTCTTATTATCGCTATTATTCTCTTGCTAAATTTGGTCTTTGATATACAGTGTTGAAAATTTAATCTGGTGTATTACGTGCATGTCTAATTTTTTTTTAATATAATTGCAAAAAAAAAATTTTTATTTTTACAAAACATAATTGCAAAAAAAAATTTATTTTTTACAAAATAGAAGAAATTTCTCCTTTTTTTTACTTTTCCGATTCTCATTGTGAGATCGTGTCCAAATCTCACGTTTTCAATTTATTTAATTCTAATTCATTTACACTAAATCGTAAAACAATTTCCGCGAATATACATTTATACTTTACTTTCGAAACTATCTTTCACTGTCGTAAAACAATACTAAACAATATTTTCTTTAGATTTCACACTATGCCCTGATAACATCTCCTGGAGGGTGCCCTCTTAAACTGTTAACCCCTGTTTTACCAAGTCAGGTACGTTCCAACCTTTTCTTAAATAAAATTCATTAAATATTATCTCGCTAAAAGAAAAGAAAAGAAATAAAAAATAATAAAAAAAAGAAAATCATGACAAACATAATAAACAAACTCCAAGAGAAAAATAAAGAATTATTAAATGAAATTGAATCCATCAAATGTTGGTAGACATGAGGGAGAGATTTAATATTGAACAGGGCTAAAATTCTGGACGTGAAATCCTTGATAATACCAATGTTCACTTTGTCTGGTTTTGTTGCAGCATGCCCTAAATTAGCAGTACTACAACTAGCAGCCAAAATGGCTGTTGATAGACATAATGCAAAAACTGTTGAGTCATGCATTAAACTTGAAGTAATTTTTAAAAATGAACATTTATTTGATGATGAATCTTTTTTTTCTTTTTCTTTTTCTTTTTCTTTTTCTTTTTCTTGATCACCAATTCTTTGTTTTCTTTTTGATTCGGCTGTTTCAATCGCCTCCTTATTATTGTAATCATTTTTATAGCTATGCCAGCGTAAATAAGTTACAATGTCACTGGCAGTTGGCCTTTTCTTGGGATCAGGATTACAGCATTGTATCATCAAATCGGCATAAAATCTTGGTGTATCGCTGGTGATATCTGGCCTCTTTCCATTCAAAATTTCCATTGTAAGACCAAAATTATGTGATCTATCATCAAATGGCTCCTTGCCGGAAGTATATACCCACATTATCATCCCAAAGCTATATACATCAGATTCTTTTGTATATGGTTTGCCAGATAATACTTCGGGTGCCAAGTATGGAATAACGCCGTAAACTTTAGTATTGGGATTCTTTTCTTCGACTGGCTCGCATAGTCCTAAATCCGCTATTGTACTTTTTTCGTCCTTTTCTATCAAAATATTGCGGCTATGCAAGTCATGATGCACAAAATTTTTGGAATGAATTTTATTTAGCCTGACGAAAAATAAAGACTATTTATTAGTTTATCACAAAAAAAATTTACAAAATAATTTACAAAATCACAAAAAAATCAAAAAATCAATTTACCCAATCGCAATATTCAAAAGTGATTCTAATTTGTCTTTCCAGGAAAAATTCTTAAAATTCTTTGACAAATAATTATGTAAGTCACCTCCTTGTGCATGTTTAAGTACTATCTTATAAGTATTTTTCTTTTCATCTTTTGTAATTCCGTAGCACTTGTTAATAGAAGGGCTGCCAGTTTTATTTTCCTTGTAAATTCTTTTATGCGCTTTTAGCTAATAATTTTTTAACAGTTCAATCAACAATTTAATAATTTAATTGGCAATTATTTACTCGGCAAATTCAAGAAATTTATTTACCTCTTTTAATATCATTGGAATAACATTCTGTGAAATGTAAATGCTTTTTAGAACAACTTTTTTACAAGTAGAATTATGCCACCAATCGGCAGTATGTATGGTTCCAAATCCTCCTTTAGCTAATGGTGTAAGATTATGAAATTCATTATGTGGAAGCCATTTAATCTTGCTCCCATCCTTTTTACAATCATAAAGAAATTTTGCCAATTCTTCATCTTTGCATTCCTCCGTTAAATTTTTAATCGTTGTTTCTTTACTGCTGCTGCTGTCTTCTCCTATTTTGTTTTTTTTTGAATTAAAAATTGGCATTTTTTATTGTTAAGATTAATTTTATTGGTTTAGTCAAAAAGGATTGGATTTTATAATATGTTTCATAAACCCTTTTATGGTTATAATAATAATAAGGAGTTTTTGCTAGAAACACTCCGTTTGAATAATGGTTAAATGTTCTGTTCAAATAAATAATAGAAAATCTCCATGGAAAAACTGTCTGTTTTTTTCTGTTCGTGTATACTACTAGTCTTGTTAAAATATTAATATTAATATAGGTTGTGACAAGATTATTTTAATAATTTGAAATTGAAATCGTCAAATTCTATTTTTCATTGTGAAAAATTTTTTTTAATTAACTAGATTTGATTATCCTTAGTTTTTACAATATATAATCTATTATTATTTTATTTAATAATATGAACGTTTTATTAATCATTCAATAGTTATATTAATTAATTATTTATATATATAAATTTCTCTTTTATTTTTACATATTAATAATATCACCATGATAGGTAATTAAATGAATAAAGTCGGAGATAAAACACCTTTTAATTTAATCATTATTATTATTTATGTTAAATGCAAAAGAAACATTTTATATTTATTTATTTATATACTTAATTTTAAAATAAATAAATTATTTATTATAAGAGACATATCTAAGCGGACAAAACTGTATAATAATGTAATTATTTGGACATTTATTTTTACTTTTGCTTGCAATTGGACGTGCTAAAGAAATTTCCACATATATGAATGTAAAAATAAATTTGAATTTAAGGCTGAGATTATTTTTGGTTTTGTAAACAATTTGCTTCAAAATTTTTCTTAAAGCAGATACATGATAAAGAAGTTATGTGTGGCAATGGCTACCAAATAAAACTCCGATTGACCTGCAGGACATGAACACGGCGCAGCGTATAACGTTGTATAATAATAAATGATTTCATGGTTTGAATGTGTTCACATAGCGTTCGCATTTGTAAACTCGAATTTTATCTTGATTGCTTGAAAATGGGCAGGGGTGTTGTGACTGAGTGTAGAAGGTTGAATTCAATGTGCCGAAATGGCCTGAGAGGAATGTCTCTACGTTGGTGTTACAAAAAAAAAGTGAGGACGGCTACCCTATTTATATGTTTCGAATTAATAAAATAGACTATTGTCTTGGCCTGAGTGATGTCATTTTGTGACGAAAATGCAATCCAAACTCAACTTAACTTTGATGTTAACGTGATGTTAAAATAAATGAATTTTTGATCTCGCGTGATTGTGTGATACATAAAAAAGCAAAAGCTCACATTGCGTTCTCAGTTGTAAGCTTGTTTCTTACATGCATTAAAAAAAAATAAATGCTCCCACCATATTTGTTTCAGGAATAACAAATCATTTTTTAACTTGAAATTTGCTTATTCCTGGAGGTTGTATTATAAAAAATAAACATTATTCGTAAAATCTTTACACGCGCAGAATACCATATGATTCTCTTTAATAAATTTCTTTTTTAAAGAGAACATAGTTGATGTGATGTTTAAGTTCTTTCCATTTGAAAATTTTACGTATAGTCTGCAGAATATAAGCCACAACATCATTTTCTGTTACCAAATTTTTCTTCCAACCCCAGTTCAGCTATAAATTAAAAATTAATAAGAATAAAATCATAAAATTTAAAAGATAGATTAATGAACAAACAGATCAATTTCTTACCTCTAGCAGCAAAAGCTGCTGATATACATATATCAACCATTGTTGAATCACGTTTTAGACTTGTTGAATTAATTTTTAAAGATAGACATTTACTTGATCACGAATTCTTATTTTCTTTTTCTTTTCTTTTTTATAATTGCCGCCAACACTCATCCTTAGTATTCTTCTGAATCCGGCTGATTCGATATTCTTCTTGTTACATTTACTATTTGCAAGATACCTACGCAAATAATTCTCGATTTGACTTGCAGTTGGTCTTTTTCTGGGATCAGGATCCCAACATCGTTCCATCAATTCAGCATAAAATTTTGGTGTATCATCAGTGATATCTGGTCTCCTTCCATTCAAAATTTCCATTGTAAGATCAATATTATGTAATCTGTCATCAAATGGCTCCTTGCCAGAAGTATATACCCACATTATCATCCCAAAGCTATACACATCGGATTCTTTTGTATAATAATACCTCAGGTGCCAAATATGGCATAAAACCATAAACTTGATTATTTGGATTATTTTCTTTAGCCGGCTCGCATAATTTTAAAGCTGCTATTGTCTTTTTTTCGTCTATCAAAATCTTGCGGCTATGCAGGTCGTGATGCACAAAATTTTTAGAATGAATTTTATTTAACCTGATGGAAAATAAAGATTATTTATTAGTTTATCATCTAGAAAAAATTACAATCAAAAAATCAATTTACCCAATCGAAATATTCAAAAGTGATTCTAATTTTTCTTTCCAGGAAAAATACTTGAAATGCTTTGACAAATAACTATGTAAATCACCCCATTCTGTGTATTTAAGTACTATCATATAATTATTTCTTGCATCTTTCGTAATTCCATAACACTCGTTAACAAAATGGTCAGGGGTGTTATTTTCCTTGTAAATTCTTTTATGTGCTTCTAGCTAATGATTTTTAATGGTTCGATAATTTAATAATTAGCAATTGATTAAATTAATCAGTAAATATTCTAAAATCAAGGAATTTTATTTACCTCTTTTAATATTATTGGAATAGCATTTCGTGAGTCGTATGCGCTTTTCAGCACAACTTTTTTATTATAAAATTTACTAAACCAATTGGCAGTGTATATGATTCCGGATCCTCCTTCAGTCAACAATTCAACATTATAAAATTCTTCATGTGAAATCCATTTAATCTTGTTCCCATCCGTTCTACAATTATTAAGAAAATTTGCCAATCTTATGTTTCCGCATTGCTCCTTTAATTTTTCAATTTCACTGAATTCCCTCGTTGGTTTGTTAATACACATGTATTGCTTTAT
>CAJVPN010001441.1:0-14330 GCA_910592215.1 Entrophospora candida
TCTTTTACTATTTTTAGTTTGAATTTTAATTTTTTTTTTTTTGGTATGACCAAGATAAATTTTTTTTATTAATAATGCGAATTATAGTGTAACCGATGACATTTTTCATTTCTCTATGTTTGCGAATTCAGTCATTTTTTCCTTCGAATTATATAAAGGCGGTGACCTTTTCCATTTTCCATTAATCGAATCTATAGTGAGACGGTCACTTTTTTTTTTTAAAGTACTTTCGAATCATAGTGTTGGCGGTCACATTCAATAGAGTTTTCCCGATCCTGTGGTGTGGTTGTCGTCACTCTAGTTATTTTTAAAAGAATGGTGGAATAACATTTTTTTAAAAAAAATGCCCAGAAAAGATATAGAAAGGCCGAAGAAAAGGAGAAAAGAGGATGAAATTGTCGCAAAAGGGCAAGAGCTTATCATAAGAATAGTGGTGATTGACTTATTTTCATTTCAATTATTTGAGAATAATGGTAATTTATATGTTCAGTGACTGACAAGCTTAAAATTATGTTTATTTTTGGAACAAAAAGAATCCCACTTTCAACGTTACCATCACAAATATCGTCATTCGATACAACACCAAGAAGTCTATTAATATCATCAATACTTAGGAGCTTGAGGCATAAAATCAATACCTCAAGCAAGACCATGAGTAGATTATTAATAAACGATAATATTATTGACTTATTCCATCACCGAAAATACTTATCAGATGGCGAGTACTCTTTTCTGAAGAAGCTTTTCACGATAGATTACAATATTGAAAAGATACAATTTGATTTGTTGGAAGAAATCGAAAAAATATACAAGTGTGATGACGAAGTAATATTATTCATTATTAGTATAGCTTAATTAATATTTTCATCAATTGCATCAGAAAATAAGGCCTGGAGAAATATATAAAAACCTGGGTATTATTAGAATCAATCATAAATTTACAATTGACACCTTTTCAGAACGTCAAAAGTTATTCATAATTTCTATGGTTGAAGATTTGTAACTGTCTATTTATTGTTAATTTACTAATATGCAAGTTAGGCATAATTATAGATTATAAATAAAATTCATTTATATGCAATTAGCTTATTAAAGTTTCAGTTGGGTTTTTTCAAGTCTGATTTCATGAATGAAGCAAAATACGTGGTAGAATTTTTTGGCCGTTTAACAATGGTTTTATCATTAAACTTAACAAGCACATCGTGGTAATTATATTTTATGAACATATGTATATTTTTGTCAAAATTATAATATTTTTAAAATGACATTTTTTTATGTAGGGATTTACAGTCGCCTTCCATGAAAGAAAAAATGAGAACTGAAAACTGAGACATCAGAGAAACAAAACGTCCAGGTTTTGCTTTGATAAATAATTCTGGTTATGAATTAATTATGCTAGAAGTTGCAGGTTCTTCTGACGTTGATGATCCAGATAAACATAATTATGACGAGTTGAAGTTATCACACAATTTATTAGAATCCTTTAATTTCATTTTTGGGAAAGAAAAATACCTTGGCAAGCCTGTACCAGATAATTTAGTTTTAATTGGTTTATTGTCTAAGAATAATGAATTGGTGTTTAAAGGAATGATGAGAATTGATGATTTTTTGATCCAAAAACAATTATTTGTGGCTGAGGTTCCAAATGATTTCTTATTTTCTTTTGAGGAAATGAGAAATCTATTAACAAAGATGCTGACTGTATCGGTAATTATACTCATAACATTGTTTTATTATTTTATCAAGTTCATAATATAACTATTTATCAATTTCAGAATGTGGTACAAAAAGACTGATATTTTAATTTCTCAAAAAAAGAATTCTAAAGAAAGAAGCCCCCAAAGGCATCCCAGAGTACAATCACATCTCTTAAAAAGTAAAAATTGTCTCAGGATGACAGTATATTTAGCACCAATAAAAAATTAAACATGTCATGTTATAGTCTCTTTTTGTGCTTAGGCGTGTTTCGTTTTTGGCATGATCAACTTTTTCACCTTGTTTGGCCAATTTTACGTCATGTGGCAAATATTTCGTTTCTTAATAAGTGCATTTGCTTTCTTTTGCCTTGCTTTGCTATGTCTTGTCTCGCTATGAAATTTGCAACACTGCATGCACTTCTACTCCCAATTTTTTTTATTCGAAAAAAAGGTTCATTTTATAGTCGAGAAAAAAATCTGTTCTGAGAAACTTGATTGGTTTTGCCGGTAAAGAAATTGACCAATCCATTTTGATAAATTGGAAGAAAAAAAACGGATTTTTGTTTATATTGTTCCTGATGATTTAATTCCTTTCTTAGAAAAACCAACAAATCTTTTTTGAAAATGATGCTTTGCCACCACCGCAGAAATCTTTTATTGTTTAAAAGATCAATCATCATAAATTGTGTGAAAATGATTAGCTTTTTTTTTGGTGTGTAATCGATTCGAAAAATATCTAACTATATGAACAGAATAAGGCAAGAAAGACAAGAATTGTAATTTTTTGTTGAATAACGCTTATTTGTTATAAAAAAAAAAACCAATATCCTATTTTTTATTATTATTATTATCATCATAGATTTTAGTTATTTATAGAAAATTCGTTCGTTTATTATCAATCGGACAACATTACAAATGACTAAATTCTGATCCCTGAAATTTTTGTTTGGTTTTGTTGCAGTATGCCCCATATAAGGATTTGTGAACTGGCATTAATATATATTTATATCAGGACTGGTCGCGTAACCTAAATGAGCATATGGTTAAACTGACTAAACTATTTAGTCATTGTTTAACCAAGACAATTATTACCAAATTAGGATTTTAGCCCTTTACATGGCCAGCCCTGATTTTTATATATAATTTAATATTTTATTTGATCTAACTGAATCCCGCACATTAAACCATAAATTTATAAAAAATTAAGGTTGGACTGTACACATCTCTAAAGTTATACTGTGCGCAAATAAATTATTAAGCTCGGAGCGAGCGTTTCGCACATAGATTTACCACCATTATTATCATTGATACAATCACCATTATTATCACTACTACTGTTAATGCAATTGCTGCTGCTATCATCATCATTGTCATCATCATCATTGCTATTGTCATCATCATCATTCATTATCATCATTATTATTAATAAATGAGAGAAATCATTATAAAAAAAATTAAAAACAAATCTCAACTAGTTTTGGTTGTTAGTTGATATTGCTATTTATACATACATATTTACAATTATCTTCTAATCACCCTACAGTCTGTATGATATTGTAAGATCGTGTCTGAGTCTCGAAGATGATAATTTATTTATTTAATGTCAATAAGGTTAATACAATCTCTTCCAATTTATTTATACTAAATCATAACAGCAATTTCCGCAAGTGTATATTTATGATTTACTGTCAACACTATCTTTCATTATCGTAAAACAATTCCTTGCAAAGCGGTACTAATGCAATTTCCAGTAATACTAGTATTGATGATTCTAGTATTTTTAGCGATGCTTTTGATAAAAGTATAGATTCACGTCATGCATTCAATGATATTTCTAATATTACGTTACCATTAAAAGATCTAACAATTATAATGTAATCGAAGGACTTAAATTTAAATTTATTACTATTATTAATATTCATAAATAATTATTGCTATTATATAATTATTATTTATCTTTAATATTTATTTGTATTGCTTATATAATTTATAATGCTTTGCATTTTATAAATAAAAAAAATTAGACTATCATAAAATTCAACCGTGTTTGAATTTTTCAGTAACAACTGAAAAATGACATAAATGAAGTATGGTGCACGTAATCTATAAACGTCAAAGAGGGTCACCTGACTTTAAAAGTTTATAGCACAAAAATTTTTTTTTATATATAAATTTTGTGCTATATGTAAACTTTTAAAGTTAAAAATTTTTATTAATAAATTCAAAATTTCGGACTAAAATTCTTTCCATAAAAAGTAAGTGATCGCTGATAAATTTCATTAGTTTATAAAAATAACCAATTTTTTTTTTAATATTATTCATTTTTATGACCATCTAAAAGAAAATTACACACAAGAAACCTATTAATAGTAAAGAAAGAAATTCTAATGGAACTTTACAAGAAATCATGGAAATACATGGATCTATATAGGAATGGAATTATTGGAAAGTTGGCAGAGTATGCTATCGAAAAATATAGATCCATAGAAGAATTCCAGAGTATATTTTCAGGAATTAAATAATATAAAATTGATTTAATTTTTTATTTGATTTGATTATTATTCTTTCTTTTAATCATCTTACTATTGTTTTTTAGCTAATTTTAAATTATTATAAAAAATTATATAACTCATAAAAAAAAATGAACCATTAGAGTATCTGTTTTTCTAAATGGTCAATGATTTTTGCGTTTTGCATAATATAAAAAATAATTACTTAAATTGGAAAGATCCACATTTTAAAATTTCGGACTATTGACGTTTATAGATGACGTGCCATAATATTAAAATTTACCTTGATGATCAACTAATACTAATGTGACCAACACTAAACGAGACATAATACAACTTAATAAATTTTTGATTGCTACACGGCCCATTAATTAAAGTTTTGTATTAAATACACAATACGAATTAGCGGATCTGGTAGCTAGTATTACTCTTTCATAATATGCACAATTTGTTTGTTTTTCAATGAAAAAATTTGGTTTTTTTTCTGGTACTCATTTTCTCTCTCTGAGAAAATATATTAAGATCGTTGGGGCCATGATAACATGGTAAATTTCTCACCTTCAAAATGGCAACTTCTAACATGACATGTTAAGAAAACAAAAGAATATTTATTGATATACATAATAATAATGTTATTTCTTCATGACCGATTTTCAATAAAATGGTGAAAATACGCAGTTCATAAATGAATACAGTGTTTGATAAAAATAGATCATGATTGTTTCCTTTTGAAATTCATGTTTTTCTACCATTTGCGTTGTAATAAGCAGTTTATTGTGTCCGAATTTTTATATAAATCCACTGAATTCATACACACTCTACAGATTAAAATTTAAATTGTATTGATATTTTAATTATAACTAAATTTTGAAGGAAAACTCAAAGAATTGTCTTGAGAAAAAAATAAAAATAAAAATAAATAAATTTTTTAAATTTAAAAACAAACTTTTAAGAACAAACTGATGTCCGAGATATTTTTATCGCAAGCCTATGGAGGGTGTATTTGTGGTCTCAGCACCATGGTAAGTGATTAATCAATAAACTTGGACGTATAAAGAAAATAAAATTAATAAATTATCAATTTGAATAGGCACATCTTCATAATTTATTTGCCTCGATATCATTATATAACTTTCGACAGGCAAATTTGTCAAATGTTTTGAAAATATTATTTAATTTCGGAGGGTCACTACAAGCGATATGTCAGTTTTGGGCTTTGATGGTACCACTTGATGTGACGATGAACGAATGTTTTGCATTATCATATATAGCGATTGCAGGAGGTTTTATTCATAGAACTGCATTGCAAGGATTTTTACTATGGCGACTAAAAATTGTCGGTGATAAAAAATTGGATTTATGGATTGGCATCGTGCTGTTTGCTGCAAGAAATTCTTTTCATGTAAATATATTCAAATATATGTTTAATTAGTTATATATAATGTAAATTATTAATTATTTTTCATTTTCCTTTAAAAAAAAAAATATAGTTTTCAGAATTTTTTACAATGAGACCAGTGGTGCTTTATGAACCTGAAGGATTTTGCTGGACTGGAGCTGATGCAGCCCGGGTATCAGTGGCAGGATATTTATTCACTGATTTACTGATTGAGATTTATGTAACAACTCGATTTGTGCAAATTTTAACCAAAGCAAATAAAAATGTATCAATGTTTATGTCGGGAAAATCAAAAAGAACAAAAAGAAGTATGTACACAGCAATAATCTACTGGAACGTTTTTAGATTACTCTTTGCAATTTGTTATAGTGGACTTGACTTATTTTATACAGCGTTTGGATTCATAAGAAATATTGATGAAAATGTGGGGATTTTTATAAAATCTACAGAGATTTCACTTTTGATAATATTGTCATATGCAATTACTATTGATACGGAGATAGTGAAAATAATTGAAGGTGGAAAAATCGTTCCCAAAACATCAAATAATAATCCTAGATCTGAGAAAACATTCAAAGATACCCCACAATCTCCTAAAAATGCACATGCTTCTAACCAAAATCATCAAACATCCCTATCATCATCTAGTAAAACTTTGATGATTGAGTTATTTGATAGTGATACAAACATCACTAAAGAAAAAAATCAAGGTCTGTCAGTTAAGAGAAATTCATCATTTTACGAGTGGGCTGAAAGTGTGACAAGTGAAAAATTTGTCAATGAATTGGATAATTTATTATTAACAGTAAATAAAGTTGAAATAATAGAATAAATAAAGTAACTAGTCAGAATGTCTTTAAAGTAGTACTAGTACTAGTACAACATATCAGTAATCGAAATTTTGTACATATTTAGAATGATGACGACAAGTTATTTAATATTTTTTTAATAAATATCCATTTTTACTTCCAATACAAATATCAATATTACATTTATGCGATCCTGATTGTTGCTTAAGAAATGTCATTTCAGGTTTTCAGGTTATACCGTGATAACTTTTTTTCATCATAATTTAGTTCACTGAAAGCGGGTCATTAGATCAAATAAAAACTATCAAAATCGAACGTTACCTCAATTATAATAATCTGGGTCCTGGTAGAACAAACTGAAGATTGAGAAAAGATAAAGGTGATTTTAAAAGCTAAAGTATATATAAAATCAAATAATAAAAATATGTAAAGATTATTTGATATTATCATACTGGTGATTGGTGGTGATTGGCAGCCAAGACTACTACTTCAAAAAGGACCAAGGATAGGAAAATTTATAAAATGAAACTATTGATTTCTTGATAAAGGTCACCTATATAATCTAGATAACCTACTTTACAATTTTGAATTAATCCTATGTTGTGAATCTCAAAAAGGATTTTCAGAAGTGTTTTGACATCAAACAAACTGTAGTTTTGATAAAACATGAGAACTAGTTGATGCTCTATAATCCAGTTTCTGAAAAGCCTCTGGATGAAGGTTATTGATAAAAACTGATAAAAGTTTCATTTTTAAGATTAATGAGAATGAATTACAATTTATTATTAAAAACAGCCGAAAAATCATTGTATCATAATGGTCAAGACTTTTACAAATTTTGGAGATCTAATAACATGTACATTAATAATAATAAGCCTCATTGTATTATAAAACAATTCGTTTGTTAAAAAAATTAAAAGTATATATATAGATTAAGGTAACCTCATTGTATCATAGTTGGAAGAATCTTAAACAATTCGTTTGTTGAAAGAATTAGAAGTATATAGATTAAGGTAATTTATTTGATATATAAGAGTTAGCAACGATTTATTTATTGTTTTAACCTTTTTCGTATTGTAAACAAACAATACTGCTGCGTAGCCATTCATTTATTGCATACTAATACAATAAAAAATTTTTCGTTGATATTTCAAAATGTCTAATAATAATAATAATAATAATAATAACAATAATAGTTTTTCAGCATTACAAGATATTAGTAAATTATTTGAAAATTTTTTAAACTCTAATAAAGATGCTTCACCATTAAAACATATTAATAAACTTGTAAATGATTTGACAGAAATGTTAAATGAACCAGACTTGCATGATATAGAGATTAGGGTTGGAGAAGGTGAAGATATCAAAACTTTTAAAGCTCATTCTAACATTTTGAAAGCAAGGTCTTCATATTTCAAAACAGCTTTGTCAAATGATTGGAAAAAAAAATCAGATGATGGGATTATTTTGTTTGAAAAAGAAAATATTTCCCCAAAAGTATTTGAAGTTCTTTTATCGTAAGATTATTTTCTTTTTAATAATTTATTTATTAAATAATATATCTAAAATAATAGTCTTTTTTTTAAAAAGATACATGTACAATGGGATTGTCAATACAGATATCTTGGATGCAAGTGAAATTTATGAACTTCTTAAAGCATGTGATGAATTAAATTTTAATGAATTAATTGATGATTTACAAAATTATTTGATTATTAAAAAAAAAAAATGGACTCAACAGAATCTAGCTCATCTTTATAAAAATTCATTATTGTATCAATCATTTAATCTACTTCAAGGTTATCTTGATGATAATCCACAATTATTTTTTATATCTGATGACATTGCATCTACTGAAAAATCAATGCTAATAAATATATTGAAGCGAGATGATTTGGAATTAGAAGAAATTAATATTTGGAATTATGTAATTGAATGGGGGATAGGACAAAATGAAGAATTGGAAAAGGATATTTCAGAATGGAATGACAAAGATTTTAAAGAGTTAAAAATCATATTGGAAGATTTTATTCCATTAATAAGATTCAATGGAATCAATTCTACTAATTTTTATGAGATAATTATGCCATTTAAAAGTATCTTCAATAAAGAATTTTACAAGGAAATACTTGAATATCATCTAAGTAACAAATGGCAATCAAAATTTTTGCTTCAAAAAGATCCAAGAAGAGAAAAAGGGTTATTAAATACAGAAATGAGAAGCTTAATTTCTAGCTGGGTTGATGAAAAACAAGGCCCATATATTAAAAATTATTTAACTTATGATTTTGAATTAATTCTTCGTGGGTCTCATGATGGGTACTCAAGGTCAATTTTCGAAAAGAAATGTTACAACATTGAACAGACTATAACTATAATGAAAATTAAACAAACAGGAGAATTAGTTGGTGGTTATAATCCTGTTTGTTGGAACATAGATGAAATGTCTCAAGAAGAAAGATATTATATTGAAACTGATAAAAGCTTTATTTTTAAGATTGATGAAAATCAAATTGCTAGTTCAATATTAAGCAGAGTTAAAAGACCAGACCGTGCAATATATCATAACAGTATGCAATTCACTATTGCTGATTCATATAATAATACATATCTTAATGAAATTACTGCAAGTTTTATAGATTTAGGTGTATTTGTCAGTATTGCTAATGATGCTTATTACTCCTATAGTTTTGTTGGAAATTTTGGTGATGGTGGTGATTCTTATGAAAATAATTTAAATGTTAGAAATTACATCGGAAACAATGATGAAATTCTTTTGTTAGAAGAGTTAGAAATATACAAATTAGTAAAAATAAATAAATTATTTTAAATCAGGCTTATTTGTACATATTTCTTATATGAATTATTTATAACTAATAAATATATATCTTTATTAAATAATATGTCTAATATTCTCATTATTTATTGTTTCAAATCCACATATATAGTTAGTTAGCTTCTACCTCATTCGCGCATTAATTAAAGTTATCCACTAGATAATCTCATTTTACAAGGTAAAATCTTGCTCCTTGAATTCTTCTACAACTATGGAAATACAAAATGATGATGTAGTACTAATCCCGTGTAGCAATAATTTCTTTATATCTTTTCTATAATAATAATAATGTACATTGTCACCTGAACAGTTTGTAAATCGCTACAAATGTGATTGTAATGTTTTGATAATTTTTTTTTTTTAAAGAAAATCAAAATGTCCAATATTTTTTTATCTTTAGAAAACGTCAATATATTAATTAACGATCTTATTAATTCTAATAAAGATGCTTTATTATTAAAATATATCAATAAACTTTTAAATGACTTGATAAACTTGCTAAATGATTCAAATTTATATGATGTAGAAATCACAGTTGGAGGGGATGAAAATAGTAAAATTTTTAAAGCACATTCTATCATCTTGAAATCAAGGTCTTTGTATTATAAAACTGCTTTATCAAATAATTGGATAAAAAAATCCCAAGACGGCATTATTTTATTGAAAAATGAAGATATTTCACCAAAAATGTTTGAAATTCTTTTATCGTAAGATTATTTATTTAATTCAAATAATGCATTATTAATAATTTAATTTGATGATCCAATTTAATAATACAACAACTTAATGATAATGATAATAAATATTTATAATTTTAATAGGTATATGTATAGTGGAATTCTTAATATAGATAACCTAGATGAAAATGAAATTATTGAACTTCTTAAAGCATGTGATGTATTAAATTTCAATGAATTAATCGAAGATTTACAAATCCACTTACTTACTAAAAAAAAAGAATGGGTTCAAAAGAATTTGTTTTATCTTTATGAAATTTCATCAAAATATCAGTCATTCAATTTACTTCAAGGTTATTGTGATGAATTGATTGATGATAATCCAGAATTATTATTAAAATCTGATGACATTGCATCTATTGAAAAATCATTACTAATAACTATATTGAAAAGAGATGATTTGGAATTAGACGAAATTAATATCTGGGATCATATTCTTCGATGGGGAATAGGACAAACTGAGGATTTGAGAAAAGCTGTTTCAGAGTGGAATAAAGATGATTTTAAAAAGCTAAATGATATATTGGATGATATTATTCCTTTATTAAGGTTCAATAGAATTAAATCCAAAGATTTTTATAAAAAAATCAACCCTTATAGAAAGACATTTAATAAAAATATGTATGAAGAGATTATTCAATATTATCTTACTGGTGATTGGCAGCCAAAATTACTACTTCAAAAAGAATCAAGAATAAGAAAAGGCTTATTGAATTATAAAATGAAACTATTAATTTCTAGCTGGATTGATGAAAAAGATGACCTAAATAATTTATACTACAACTTGCCTTATGATTTTGAATTAATCCTACGTGGATCACAAAAAGGATTTTCAAGATCAGTTTTTGAAGAGAATTGTTTTAACATCAAACAAACAATTGTTATCATGAAACTTAAAGAAACAGGAGAATTGGTTGGTGGATGTAACCCAGTTTACTGGAATTCAAAAGAAATATCTCCTGATATTTCTTATGAGATTTATACAGACAAAAGTTTTATTTTTAAGATAGATCGAAATCAAATAAAGAATTCAATATTAAGTAAGGCTAAAACAGCTAAAAATACAATACATCATAATAGTCAAGGTTTTAATCTTACTTTTGATAATTTGCGATTTTGTGAGTTTTTTGCACATTTTGGTGATTTAACAATTTGTAAAAGTGTCGGAAATAGGCCTTATTGTCTTTATATGCATAATGTTTATAAAAAAGATTTGAACCTTAAAAATAAATTTAAAACGCCTCATTTGTTAGAAGAATTGGAAGTATATAGATTTGTAAAGAAAAATTAAGGATGGATATATATTATAATTTTATTATTGTGAATTATTTATATATTAAACAATTAAACATTACATCTATCTATAATTTTGGATTTTAGGTTTATTCAAAAAATTAATTATAATCATAATTAACATAGCATAGCATAGTGGAGGTTTAATTTATTGACAAAATAAAAATTGAGGTATTAAATTAAAAAAATTTCAGGGAAAATAAAGATTTATGTGAAATGTGTAATGTGATCACAGCGAATATTAACGACCATCACTGCCATACTGCTTTTAATGTGCCATTATATTTGAAAAAAGTAATAGTAATAGTGTTACCGGAATTAGACTTTGACGCAGAAATTTTGGCCGAACCTCTTAATTCCGGGATAATATGCAATTTCAAAGTTCCCTAGCCCCATTCTGAATTGCAAATTTCTCCACGAGCTTGAAACAAGTTGGAGAGCCACTTTTGTCCTAGAAGTAGGATCGTGCAGATAACTTTTCAGGTAACACATCAGCATGCCTGCAGCCTTCTCTGGTCAGGTGCTGTGAAGGAAGATCAGGTAAGATGTCATTGACGATTGATGCAACTTTGATAAACTCCATGGCCATGCCCCACCCCCTGGAATTCAGTTGCATTGTCATATTATTGGAGGGAGCTGGTCAGATTAGCCTTGTGTACATGAGGAAATGCGTGAGAATGACTGTAATGTTTTGAAGTAGCGTGTGTGCTTCAACATTTGTAAATTTTCAATAATCAAATGTTTATATATCACCTGCAACAGTCATGTTGCCTTGACATCTATATAAATAGTAAAGACACATATCAATACATTTATAAAATAATAAAAAATAAATACATGAAAATAAAAAATTTGTACTTCTCGCTATTAATAAATAACACCTTGTCTTCTACAACATTTACATTCCTCGTCTTGTAAAAAAAAAAAAATCAATCACGTTGGTTGTACAACCCATACACATAAGTAAAAAATTTTTTTTTGTGAAACTACAAAAGATTCATATAGGTAAGTGTTATTTATTGATGATAGTGGTAGTTGACTTGTCACCATTCTAGTTAAATTGTACAAATTTGTATGATATTACATGTTTGTATGAAACAAAATTTTTTTATACTATACCAAAAATCAGAATACTAATCTAATTAGGATAGTTACAATTACTTCTACTACCAATACACTACCTTTATTAGAACAGGAAAACAAGGTAAACAATAATAAAGTGTAAAATTGATCTTTTTATGTTCAATGAGCTAGTATTTTTTAATATTAATCCAATTTCCAATCTAATCTACAGGAGAATTGTTCCACTTCAACCACAACTGATGTGTGATTATATTAGGAATTTTCACATACTATTAATTTATCTTAATATAATGATTATTTTGTTACAAAGAATGTGAATATCAATGACCCACTATATGATCTATTACTCCAAGTATACTCTGAAGCTTCAGTAGAATAAGCAAAATATAATCTAGATATAAAGATTTTTGAAATAAATTATTTTAACATTAGGCCATATATTTCAATTTCATATAGTGATTTAATAAAAATTGGTATCATTGACCTTGATTCACCAACATATAATGAATTATCTCATTTCAAAATAATCTCAATGATCTTGTTACAACATCTGAAATTGATACAAGAATAATTAAAAGGATTAAGATAATTTCTAAATTGAAGTCATTTCCTGAAGGTGAATGAATGCTAAAAAGGTTTTATACTGGTGATAGTATTTACAGCAAGAATTTAGTAGATTCAATACAATTTGCATTAAGGGCATTTACAGAAAAAATGTAAGTTTATTCAACATTTTCATGAGTTATTGGTAACTTAACTAGCAAGTAATGAGGGTTATTTTTTTAGTACAAGATTGTTCAGTTCAAATCAACACTTTTACCAAATTAATCTGAATGAACTGCCAAATTTATTTTGATCTAATAAATGATCTTTTCTATGATTCTAGGGCTTATAATGTTCATCATCAAAGGTATATTTTGCTATTGTAAAGCTCCATTTCAAACTTGTGATTTAATACAAAGTCTTTTTATTTAGAAAATTGGTAGCTAATAAACAAAGAAGAAATTATCTTAAGTAGTGATGTTAGCCATTTACTACCTAAATTGGTAATTTATTTCTATAACCAGAAGGTAACGCGGAAATATATTACCAAATTTAGAAATTATGTATGCAGATTATTAGTCGGCTAACATCACTAATCTTAAGTCTCCAGATTCAGATGCTTTAAGAGCATTAATACCAGACATGAAAATCAATTTTCTAACAAGAGATATTGAGATTTTAATAATAGAACAAGCAAAAGATAAAATTGATGATGATATACCCAAGAACTCAAATGACAAATTTAAAGCATGTATTGAAATGTATGATATGTTGTTGAAGAATGTATTCCAGAAGATAATAAAGGGGAAATACAAAACATAAAGGTATTTGCTATAATAATTTCAAGTGATAAGATTTTATTTGAAATTACTAGTTTAAACAAAGTTTACTATGAAATTCATTTGTTTATTATTTTTAATAGAACTCAATGTCAAAGTACATGAACTATTTTTAAATAAACCAGGCTTATACATATTACAAGTCATAAGACAATTTTCACTCCCTAACAAATTTTGTGATCTTAGTCTTATGCATAATGCATTAATAACTTTGGTAAAGATCAGAGTAAGCAGTTTGATTTGTTAGATTATGTAATAAATAGATTCTTTGATTATGTATATATTTTGCAGTAGTTTTTAGACAAAACTTTAGTTCCTTTATCAAAAGCATTTGAAATTAAAGATGGATTCAAATCATAGGATTTTATTCACAGATACTGAAGGAGGTTATACAGTGTCACACACTATTAAAATCAAGTGTTTTTAAGGCTAGAGTTCGGTTACACAGTATATCAGATAGAAATGGATGGCAAAATGTGTCGATCATTGAAACAATATGGCACAACTATGATTTAACATTCAACACTTTTAATACATTTAATATAACAACAAATATAATTTATTCAGATATGTGTCCATTTGTT
>CAJVPN010001442.1:0-14326 GCA_910592215.1 Entrophospora candida
GACTCAGTGTAACATATTGGATGAAACAAATTTCCACTATGGTAAAATTTCGACCAATCATAATAATTATATAAAAAATGTGTAGACAGTGGAAATTTGAAATGTTACACTAATTTTTTATATTATGCAACATAACTTTACAATACACGGCAAACATTCTGGCAATAAAAAGTGATAAACTGTATTTGAATTGGATCTGTCTGAACTTGATCTTAAAATTTAGAGATAAACAACTATATTTACTAGTGAAGTACAACAAAGTGAACATTGGTATATATTACCAACAATTTCAGGGATCAACATTGTTTGTTTAACATCACCAATGCAATGTGATTAATATTAATGATATTTGTCTAGACAAAAATAGTTAATGTGAAATTAATTAATTTATATAGAAGTAGTTCACAATATGTATATTAAGTTAACTGATATTTAATAGTGAATATATAAATGAATAATAGATAAGTAAATAAATAAAATAATAGTTTTTTTTATTCAGTAGCACTATTATGTATATACCAGGAAACCAGCATATAAGCATTTTTATTTTTCGATGCACAGTTAATTAAACACTCTGCACCAATCGCATATGGCATACACTAAAAATCAGAAGTCTGTAGCAAAACTTTATAATTTTATTAAATAATATAAACCTAGATACATGAATGTTGTTGTTTTGGTTGGTTTGGGTCTCCTAAAGAATACGTGTTAATAACCAACCAGAGGTACTTTTTTTTATTTGTATTGATATTTTTATTTTAGCTTATAAATATTTTAATTGGAATCAAAACATGGAGCAGATCTTGCTGGGTAATATTGATAATATTTTGCTTTGTGTAATCATTAATATTAAAATATTAATTATAATATTATAATTACATGAAGTCAGGGCAATACACCATTTAAAAAAAAACATTTTGAGTATGCAATGTTTGATTATCAGAAATTTGACAAGTGTTGAAGCACGCATGCTACCTTGAACACTTTACAGCCATTCTCACATGTTCCTTGTGTGCACAAGGCTAATCTGACTAGTGTGCCCCAATGATACAATGATGCTGTTAAATTTTCAGGGGGGGGGGACGTGGCTCTGGAGTTTGCCAAGACTGCATCATCATCAATGACACTTTCACTAATCTTCCCAGACCAGAGAAGGCTGCCATGTTAGACAAAAAGTCACCTGCAATGATCCTACCTCTAGGGTAAGGATGGCTCTGTGACCAAATTGCAACTCTGTTGATACTCCTATTGTGATAGTCACCATGATCACTGTCATCAAGGAGAAAGCTGTAAAATAAAATGGTTCAGATTTTGGTATGTTATGTTATAAATTAAACATTCCCAAATTTCTGCTTCTCTTTAATTTTTGTTTGACCAACTGAACTTGTTATTTAAATGGGGGTATGGTTGTTGGTGAGTAGGCACACCACTGACAAGACAGGAGACGCCTTTGGGATATACCAGCCAAACTCATATAAAGGGATCTTTTGTCCCAGACTTAGGGTCACATGGATGTTAAGCACAGAAAATGTACACTATCAATGTATATTTTTTTCAACAAAGTAAACATTTAAATAATTAATTGTTATATTAATACTTTTCTTTTCATAAAAATTACAGCAACCCAGGACTCAAAACTCTGCAATCTCCCAAGTTGCAGAACTTTTGAACCAGTTGCAGGTGCCAACTTTTATGCTAGTGTGGCAATAACTCACAGCAATCATCACACAAATGCCAGCTATCAATGATCAATGCCCATATGATAACAGCCAAGCCTGGTCTGAGGGGAAGATAGGGAAGTTTTGTCCAAAGCCTTCCAACATGTTCAATCACCTTGCCTGTGGGAAAAAAAGTTCTATGGGGACAGGGTGTGCATTGCACCGCAATTGCATGTTTGTGATAGGAAATTTTAATTAAATCTGACACCTGTGATCAACATCAGATCTATTATTCATGAGCAACCACAATTGATAATCAGGAAGAATAATTTATTTTGTGAGCCCCAGAGATCTGGGTAGACATGCATTATTAAAGTTTCATTCATGCATGACCTTGGCATCATTACTACCTGGATGATGCAGTTGTTTGTTATGTCAATGATATCAAATGTATTGAATAATAATTGTGATCATCATGAATATTTGATGGATGGAGGCATTCACATGCAAGGAAATGAAGGAAATGATTAAATAGCTAAGTCATGTTAGTTTTGTTAATAACATTTGATTGATTATTTAAAATATACAATAAAATAAAATTGTATTGAATCCAAAGACTGCATCACTATGTCAATCAAGCTATCAAGCTGTTATGTTTGTGCATGATTTAAAATTCTTCTGTGCTCCCATCTTTCTTTGCTTATATATAATCTACTGGTTCTCTTTTTAGTGGTCAAATTGGGTAATGGGTATCAGCAAATATCAGAATCTGATTATTCTTTAAAAAAATAATCAAGGTATTAATTAGCATACTGATAAGTTAATAATATTTTTATCATATAGTCTAAAAGCCTACTAGTAAATATTGAAAATGCCAATATTTATCAGATATTCTTTTAAAATTAATACTATTTTTTAGTTAATTATTGGCTTAGTTTAATAAACCAATAGCTCTTTATATTGTAATTAAGTTATTGGTTAAATATTTCTAAAGCCCTTTGTACTAAAATAATATCATATCTTGAGTAGCAGTTAGGGTTTTCTATTCAAATGTTTATTTGAATAAAACAAATAATTCGAGTAATAATAATTTGATATTAATATAATATTGATATGGAACGTACTGCAACAAAACATTTGTATTTACCAAAGATTTCAGGGATCAAAATTTGTAATGTGATCAGTTTTATAATGTCCCCATTTTTTAAGTGATGAAATAAATTCTTAGGAGGAAAATAATATGAAATGAAGTCTTATGATTAATATTAATGTTTGCTTGCTTGCCTTAATGTCATTGCAAAGAGACAATAAGATTTGGATATTGCTTTCAAAAGCACTAATTTTGCTGATGTTATGTACAGTAGTATATATTAGTTTAAGCACTAACGCACAATTTTACCTAAAACTTTTTTTTTTCTTTCCCTGCACTAGTTTAATGACTAAAATAACTAGGAGCAAGAGCAGAGTAACTGTGGTAATTTGTCATTAATAAAAACATCAAAATCCTTGTTTATATAAACTTTAGCAAGTTCAAAACTATGAAACGAAACTGGCCAAAGTCCATTATTTATTTACCTCATCAATTTTTCTATACTCTGGCTTGTTTTCTCAGCAAAAAGAACTTTTGCGTGATGTGAAAAAGTCCAGAATTTTAACACCCCATCTTCCTTCTTCATCACCACCATTCTTTTTAACAAACCATACCCACTTTTTTCAACTCCATACTCTTATTCTTATTTTCTTTTTTCTTTTTTTGTTGCCATTGTGATTTATTTTGGTGATACAAAATGTCCACTTTTCCGATTTTTGTTTGCATAATAATAATAATATTTATTGTCACGCGGACACGATATATTATGCAAATCGATATGTGCAGATTTTAGACATAACTTTATTATTATTGTTATAATAAAAACAAACTTTGTAACCGTTATAAGTTTAAATCTTATGGGAAAGAATAAAACTCTATGATAGGCGCGTTTGGTTGTTGAACTAACTACTATAGATTTTAAAGATTAGCTGTTTTTGGTGTTTATAATCTGCATTATAAAACCTTTTTTTTATTTTAACAAAATTTAAAAAAACTCTTATAGCTAGCTAGCAGCGACCTCGATGATACATAATGTTGTGTAAATGCATTCAAACAAACAAATAAAGAAAAATGTTTCACATTGATAAAAAAAGGAATCATCTAACATACGACGAATATAAAATAGTAATGGCGTAAAATATCTTTTTTCTTGCCCTTTCTTTTTTTTTATTTTTTATTATTTGAAAGAAAAGTAAAAAGAAATAGTAAAAATGATGATAATATTCTCTTTTAATCATTATGTCAAATGCCTTTTTTTAACGATAATGATCTTTTTTAATCAACTGGTGGTTGGTCAATTGGTAAATTTATACTCTCAAAATTCGCTTTTGATAAATGATAAACTTTATTTTTTAGGCGGTGCTTCTGTTGGTCTAACAAATCAGTTAATCTACTTGGATTTGTTCAAATCATTTTCAGTTATTGATGATGCCAATGGCAGTAGCACATTACCAATAAAGCTACTTAGTCCAAGTTCACCACCACCACCATTTTCTAAGGCAACAGTATTTTTAGGGCACAATGATATAATTTATGTTTTAGGTGGTATGAGAGATATTGTAAATGGCAATTCAGATTATGGACCTTTGGTTCATTCGATTGATTCGAAATCATTTGACACCTGGAAACCTTTAAATTTCAGTGAAGAGTTTGACACTAGTTTAATCGGAAATACAGCTTTTGTGCGAGACGATAATAACAATAAAGTTTACGTGTTAAGCGGATCAACTTTCTTTAGTGTAGATATTGACAAATTGGTAATTGAAAAAAGATTAGAAGAAACTAATGCAAGTATCAATAATCTAAGTACCATGGTTACTCTTCATCTATTAAATGACAATGAGATAATTCTTATTGGAAAAAATTTGTCTCAAGTATGTATAATAATTATTATTCATTTAGATTGCAAATATAAATTTGTAAATGTGTATTAACTTTTTTTAAAAAAATTTAGTTGTCCATTTATAATATTAATAAAGATACTTGGACTCCTGTGGTAAAAATTTATGATGAAAATCTTTTTTCTTTTTTTCCAAGTTCTCCTTCCCAATTAATTATATATTATTGTTATTAGAATACAACTGGTTATACACCTTCCATAAGACTTAAACATTCTTCGGTAATAAGTAAGTAATATCTATCTATATCTTGCTTGATTATTATGATTAATACATCTAATAATTTATTTTATATATATATAGCACCCGATGGACGAATAATCGTGTATGGTGGAACTAACGAACAAGATAAATTGGCAATCTTGGACACCAAAAACAATTTTGAGTGGACAACTCCAAAAAATATTGTTTATCCTACTGCAATTAACACACTTCATTATATGCACACTGCAACATTGTATAAAGATACTTATATGATAATTGCATTTGGTAATTACTATTGTTATTTGTCATTATCATTGCTGTTGTTGTTCTATTTTTTAGAATTATGAAACTAATATCTTAATATTTTTAAAAATAAACAAATTATAGGTAAAATCCGAACGAATCAAGTGGATGGATTTTTTTCAAATATTTTAATTTTGGATGTTACCGATAAAAATAATTATAAATGGTTGAACAACTTTACTGCAACACCACCTACCGATAACAATAATAACACTAATACTGCAAATAATAATAATACTATGAATAACAATAACAGACTTTTTATTGTGAAAATGACTTTAGCTGCCATATCAGCTGTTGCACTTATTATTTCAGCAATTTATTTGATTGTGAAATATAACCGAAGGAAAAATAAAAATGTTGTCAACCCCGTGAATCCTGAAAATAGTAGAAATGATGATGAAAAAGTAGTAGTTATTGGAATTCATGACAGTGACAATGATAATACTTCAAAAGGTATCAAAGATACAAACGACATCAAAGATACAAACGACATCATAAAAACAAATGCCATCAAAGATGCAGATGAAAAAGATATCAAAGAATGATTGATAATGTATGTTTTCGTTAAAAATATAATTGTTATAATTATTATTGTTAAGATCACACATAAATTTGATAAGATTTAATAGATTATAGTAATTAAGTATCAAATGTCCTTTTATAATAATAAACATTAAATTGATAATTGATAATTGAATAATAAAAATAAAAATAAAAAAAAATAAATTTATTCAAAGTTTCCTCCAATTCGATGAATTTGAGAATGTGTTATAATATCAAGGGTTGTTCCATTTTCTAATTTCTTACTTTCAACTTCAATTTTATTTTCACCACTTCCAACTCTTCTCATGGCTAAAAAAAAAAATAAAAAAAAATTAAGATTTTTTTATTTTACAACCAAAAAACCATTCCAAAAAGCCCAAGTAAATACCTCTAGCAACAATATCTACGTCAATAGTAGCACTATTTCCCATAAAAAATTTGGCCGTCTTCATACCAATACTTTCCAATAATCTACCTCTAGGTTCCTTTGGAATTAAAAAATGTGGTTTAAAAACACTAACACGATCAAATCCAATTCCACACAGTTCATTTTCGATTTCTCCTTTAACTCTTATATATAAATTGGATGAATTAGCATCTGTCCAACCGGCCGAGCAATATAAAAAGTGTAATTTACTATTGTTGATATTTTGTTCTTTAACCAATTTTGCAGAATTTATCACATATCCTTTATCGATCTTTATAAAATTTTCTGCTGAGCCTGCTGCTGCTTTTGTTGTACCTAATGTACAAAATATAACACTTTGACGAGAATATATAGAGAAAAATGAAAACATTGAATTAAAAACAATGATTATTACGATTGTTATTGTTGTTGTTGTTATTATTGTCAAGTACACTCACTCGTGCCCTTTAAAATCATCCGCATGCTGATTCAATTTTTCAAAATCAACAACTTTTTGAATCTGTCAAAAAAATTTTTTGAATTTAAAATAAGTTGCCTGCCTAACAATTATACATAATGACAATGACAATCTGATGATTATACCAAAGATTCCTTATTTGGACCATCATATTCAATTTCTCTTCGTCCAATTGAAGTGACAATGTTAAATTTTTCCGATTTCAATAAATCGTATAAAAGCGATTTACCAACTGCACCTATTTCACATTAATCAATCAATCAAATTCGTTATTAAATATCAGGCAAAAAATCCCTTTTAATTAATTTTCATTATAGTTATTATTATTATTATTATACCTGATGCTCCAAATATTAACGCATTTTTTTTATCAGCCATTTTCTTTTTTAATTAATTTAGAATTTGTGTAATGAAAATTTTTATTATGTGTTCAACCATACTATTATCATTACTATAATAAGTCATATGTTGCTTTAGAAATTTGACTATATTAGTATATATACACATATACATATATACATATATATCTGTCTATTTATTTATTTATCAATCAATCATAAAACAATAGTTCTGGTCGTTTGGACCATTTCTCCGTTTCATATTGTGTAGATTTATTATCATGTCATAAGCATATGATGTTAGCTGTGCAAATGTTATTCTCTTTGACACTTGATCTTAATTCGCACCGAATTTCTTTTGGGTTTGAGTTCCATGAGCGTCAATATTAAAAACGATATGGATTTGAATATATTTAGTGGCCTTGGGAAATTCCGTTTTTTCTAATCCAAATTTGATTGAACCAGAATCACGTTAATTGGATTTTATATATAAGTAGCAAAGATCGTTTTTTTTGATCTTTGATTGCTTCTTTCTATATACAAGAACGAATTAATTTCATTATCGTGGAAAAAAAACATTGTAAAAATTTGATTTTTTCTTGAACAATTAATTATCTGATATTTGGAATCTTCAATGAAATTCTCATCAACTTTACGATCTACAAAGAGAGAGTTAAAAAAGGAAATGTGTGATTCGTACAACTTTTGATCAAATAACAATAAAAAATATAAATAACCACCATTATTATTATCTATCATTATCATTATTATCATCATTATTATTTATCATTTTTATCATTTTTATTTTTATTATTATTATTTATTGTTATTATTATTATTATTATAAAGTGGTGATAGTAGTGTAGCAACTCAACATCATTGAATTTTTGAAAGTTGAGGCGAAGTATAAAGATAGTGAGGTGATTTAAATAGAAATTTAAAATTATGAGTGCAAGCCAAACTTCAAATCCGGCATCTTTTCAATCTTCAGGTAATTATAATAATAATATATTTCGAACTATTTATTTGGGTCAAATTTTCTCTACGTTTAAAAAAATCAAATTTATCTGCTTAATTTTATTTATTTATTAGTGGGAGTAACGTCAACGGAAGAATTAGCCGAGAAATATCAAAAATTATTTACAGAATTTTCACGGTCGGTTATTGATTGATTGATTAACTAATTGGTTAATTCATTGAATTTTAAATAATTTAATTTGCGATTGATTAATTTATTAATAATAAAAAATTATTAATTAATTAATATTAATTAATTTAGGATAAAAGCACAACACTCTGTTCTTAAGAAGGCTGTTATTAAAGTAATTACATTCTAATACTTTTCATTATATTGATTACATTAGTTGAAGTATTAATTATATGTAATTTGCATATGAAGGAACGAGCAACAAACGATACATTAAAAGAAGAATGTAAAACTAAAGAACAAGAATTAAGAATTGTAAATATTTTATAATGATGGTGGTGATGATGATGATGACGATGATGATTATCATAATTAATTATTTAATTTTTTTAAATTTATATTTTTTACTTTTCTACTTATTTAAAGTCTTTGCAACAATTAGATTTATTAACTTTTCATAACCAACGTCTAACAAAACGGATTGAATGTTTGCAAGAACCGACTACTTTGGTAAAAGTAAATATGTCGAAAGTTAATTAATCAATTAATTCGATTAATCTATCGTTTAATTAATTCCAAAAAAAAAATTTTTTTAGAGACTGTCGCCTGTATGGTTGATGGGTTCAGCGAAAAAAGAGCTTGAAAGATCAAAGATAACTTTAGAAACAATTAGTAAAGAGCTTCAAAGAAAAATTGAAGAGAATGGTAAATAAAAAAAATAAAAATCTTTGGAAATTTTTAGGAACAATAATATAAAAAAAATTTGTTTAATTAATATATATATATATATATATATATATATACATTTCTTTATTAGAAAAGTTGCACAAGGAATTGTTCGATGTCAATAGTACTTATACTGAACATGAGAATGATCTTAAAGAAAAAATATCAAAGTTAGAGAAATTTAATGAAGAAATTCAGGTAAAATGAATAAATGAATGAGCGAGTGATGGATGATAATAAAATTTGTTATTATAATTGATCCAAGGTATAGTTTTTCATTCACGATTGTTAAAAAAAAAATTTTTTTTTTTAATAGTTAGAGTTAAAAAGATCAGGTGATGCATCAGAAGAAGCTTTAAGTACGATAAGACGAGAGAAAAGCGAACTCGAGAATGAACTTGATCAGACTAAAAATGATCTTCGAATGTATGGTGCAATTTATAATATAATATAACATTAACATTATAATATTATATTATTTTGAAAATATTAATGATATTAAAATACTATTACGACAATAGAACAAAATCTTTGATAGAAAGAAATGAACAGAATCTAAAAAAAAGTGACGATTATATACAAGCAGAGATTGATGCGTTAAAAGAAATATTATTTATTAATCTTGGTTTAACACATGAGGGAGATAACGGCATTCAATTTAATGTATGCTTAATAAAATATTTATTCAATAATTTATTCATTCATTCATTCATTCATTCATTCATTCATTCATTCATTCATTCATTCATTCATTCATTCATTCATTCTCGCATTAATTATTTATCCAGGAATTGGGTGATAAAATGGATCCTGAATCAAGAGAAATTATCGCAAGTTTTAAACAATTACAATCTAGTGCAAGAGATTATCTAAAGTCGATCAAAGATAAAGTAATATATTTATTAATTAATTAACTATTTGAAAATATGTTTATTTCTTCTTTTTATTAATTAATTACAATCTGATCGACATGTGTTAAGTCCGGTAAATCACAAGAACTTGGCTTAAAAGTTAAAAAAGCAAGTCAATCATGGCAAAATAGCTTACAACTTTTGGCAACTAAATTATCAAACGCTCAAGGTATGAATTCATCACTACAGATTATTACAAGTGTAATCGTGTGGTAATAATGGCAATATATTTATACTTGTTTTAATTTAAAGATCGTGTATCAGAGTTAACAACGGAAAAAGAAATTCTTGTTAAAACTAACGAAGCTGATTCAAATAAAGTTACAAATTTGGAAGCTGAAATAAATAGACTCAAAGAAGAATTGGCAAAACAAAAGGTAGATTATTAGATTCAATTAAAAAAACGACTTTTTTTGTGTGTGTAATAATAATAACAATAATAATAATAATGTTTTAACACAATTTTAAAAAATGAAAAGGAAAATGTATTATATACAGAAAAAGGTTTTAATGATAGTGAAGACGAAGAATACACAATGATTTCAGGTGAAAATGAAAATGAAGAATCTTTATCGCCATCTTTTTCATTATCCAAGAAGAAGAGCAACAATAATATTAGCGAGAATAGCAATCATCATAGACAACTACAACAAAAAAGTTCTTTGGATGGAAATAATGAGGATGAATATTTGGAAGTTAAAATGGAAGATGATCAATCAAATAATATTTCAATTACTAGTAATAATGAAGATGTTAAAGACGGCCATAAAGTTGATGATGGTGATGATGATAAAGTAGACGATAAACAAAGTGATTACTTTGTTTATAAAGAAAATGCCGAGGATGAAGATGAAGATGAAGATGAAGATGACGATGGTTGTGTAAGTATTTCTCTAAAGGAGGAAGGGAGGAGATGGAGAAGGAAAATATAGTAATAATAATAATAATAATAATAACAATATAATAATAACAATAATTTATTTATTTAGTTTGTATATCCGAATAGTGCATCAACTCCACCACCACCAACTCCACCACCACCACCATCACCGTTACATCACCCTCAATCTCAACAATCATTACAAAGTATACCACTACAACAATCATTAAGCACATTAAAACAACAACAACAACAACAACAACAACAACAACCATCATTTCAATTATCACATCAGACATCATCGACATCATCGTCATTATCATCGACATCATCATCTAATAATAATAATCATCATCATCAAATCAATAGTGCACTTAATACTGCCATTAATACTACTATTGATAGAGATGAAATGTTCGATGGTACAGAAATTAATGGAACAAGCAGTGACTTAGCAAGTATTCGCCGTGATATAGGGGTAATTAGTTAATTAATCGTTAAATATTTTTACAGAAAAATTTTCTAATTTTCGAAATGATTTTTTTTTTTAATTTTTTTTTAATTTTATTCCAAAAGCGAGCTGTTAAATCAGATGATTCTAAACAACGTGAAGGCTTAATTCATAAAAATTATGAAATAAAGATACAAAAATTAACCGAAAAATTACAATATGCAGACAGTAAATGTTTAAGATTAAGTAAAGCATTAAAAACTGTACAAGCAAGAATGGCAGAATTTGAATCAATTATAAAGAATAACGCACAAGAAAATGAAAATTCACAAACTGAAATAACCCTTTTGCGAGTACGTACATTTATATTTTATATTTTTATATTTTTTTATAAATATATTTTTTTAAATCATTGTTGTAATCTTTATAGACAAAATTGGATGAGGAACGTGCGAACTATGAAAGACAATTCCATGAAATGACTGATTATATAGATCAACAATCAGTAACCATAAAAAATTTAAATGATAGATTAGCTGAAGTAGAAGATGAATTCCAATTTCAAGAACATAGCTAGGCTAATTAATTAATTTATTTATTTATTTTTATTATAAATATATTATTTGGTATTTTTTTAAATTATTTTATTTACTTTTTTTGTTTTATTTAGAATTTTGTATATTATTTTGTTTTATTGTGTATAATAATAATATAATTAAAAATAAATGATGAGAGCTTTTTTTTTTGGTTGCAATTCGGGGGATGACCAACAAAAACAATTTGAAAATGCAAATAAAATTTTATTATGATTATTAAATTATTATTATTAAAGTATTAAAAAAAAAATTCTTTTGTTCAAATATGAAAAATGAAAATATCTAAAATACAATTTTTTTCTTTCTATCTCTCTAAAAATAGATGTATTTATATACGATATACAATAATATCGTTATATGATATGCATATGCAAGTAATAATAATTATAATTTAATGTTTTAAGGATAACCTAATAATTCATGTTTAATTTGAGTGTCATATTGTTCACAATTATTGTTTGAACAAAAGTTTGTTTCAACATCTTTAGCAAAAGTTTGAAGTTGAGTTCTGATGTTTTTTCTTGTGGCCTCACCAAATTTTTGGGAACTTGTACTTGAAAAACCTTTAGCTCTTGAAGCACTGATAACAGTATCCACCAAGTCATTTTCAAAAGGTCCAGCAGTCAAACAATCACTTTCAATTAGATTTCTTACATTCAAAACATTTCTTGGCTTGACAATTGAATCCATATGATGGCAGATTGAAGGTGGATTACCACAAATATAATCCATTTTAACACAATCTTCATCTTTCCATCTAACACCATCTGGTGGTTGATCCACTCTGTATGGATGTTGACATTGACCTTTAAATTTTGGTTCTTGTTCAAAAATTGCATCCTCAATCATATCCGGAAATGTGCTAGTTGAATTATCGTAAAGATGTGAAACCTCTGAATCAATCGCTGTTCTAATATCTGTTTTAAACTGCTCAGAGTTGGTGTCGGGATTATTTGTAAAGGTCGATGGATCAGCATTATCAAATAAATAAATGTTGATGCCACTCGCTAATTCGTCAAAGAAAATCTTCAATTCTTTCTTATACGCGTTTGAAAACGATGTTGAAATACCAACTCTACAAGCTTTTTCACATGCGTTTACCGACAATGACAATAGAAATATTGTTAAAAGTAGAACTATTAAAAATTTGTTATTATTATTATTTGAACTCATTTTGATAACGTAAGAAGAGAAAAATAAATTTTAATTTTGAATTTAAAAAAAATCGTTATTAAAAAAAAAAACTAGAAAATTAAAAAATAAAATAAAAAATAAAAATATTTTTTCCTCTCTTTTTTTTTAATAATAATAATAATAATAACTCAAGTTAACACTAAATGACTCAATATAATTCCTTACTATTAATTAATTCGTGAAAAAAAAATAGAAGAAATTTTATATAGTTGGCAGTAGTAGTAAAGTAGTAGTAGTAATAATAATAACCGAATAATAACAATAATAAATTGTAAAGAGTCAAAAGTGATAACTGAAGAAAAAAGAAAAATCAATTCACCTCAATTTATAAGCGATTTTTAGATCAAAAAATAAATGAATGCATAGACTTATTAGGAAAAGCTAAATAAAATTTGTATTACGTTTTGTAATTAATTAAAATTTTTATCCCCCCTTAATTCGTTAATTTAATTATATTTTTTCTTTTACGGATTAATTTGTTTGTTTGTTTGTTAATATGAGAAAGCCTTTTTTTTCACAATAAATAATAATAATAAGGAACTTCTAATAATATAATCCTTGACATAATTGTACGTTAATTTGTAATTGGGCTTCGAATTGCAAATTCATACAATAAATATATCTCCTTGTTTTTTAATTGGATGAAATGCACGGTTTCGCTATAAATGAGTTGCCAAGAACTTTATGATGAAAATGATCATTTCATAACAACAAATATAAATAATAATATAAAAATGTTACACTAGCAATCTAAAAATAAAAAAGCCATCATTTTATTTGAAAATAAAAATAAAATTTCTCATAGAAATTTCCTAAGTGAATAATATTAATAATAATAATAATAATAATATAGTAAAAATATAATAATAATAAATTAATAATAATAATAAAAATAACAATAAATAACAATAAAGTATATTAATAATTTTAGTACAAATCCTTCAATTGTACTCCATAGTTTCATAATCATCTCGTATAAACAAATGACTCGATCTTTTGATGGATCCCAAATGAAAATATTTTGCTCGGGTATCCATGTTTTTTTCTTTGAAGAGCATTTTCGTTTTTTATGTTTGAAAAAAATCTTGCCCGGTTTGAGGAAAATAATAAATAAATTATTAAAAAAAAAATTATCCAAAAATATTCTTAAAGAAAATTCATAAAAATGCATAAAAAATAATATATAGGTATAGTTCCATAAACTCTATTAAAACATGAAAATTTTGTGTAACCTCGGTCCACATGTTACTTATATATACATTAATATTAATATTAATTGATATACGAATAAATATGTGGGGCTCATATCCAAAAATAGCCTTCCCAAAAGGATATTCAAGATCAAGCTAATTTATTATTACTATATTTAGAAGGCACAAACATCAGATGCATACGATCGTCCGAGATTTATATTTGTACCACTATATTAGTCGAACGATTTGTCACATTAAACGATTGGGAAGTGTATTTTCCGAAATTTTTTGGTGATCAACGTCGAAA
>CAJVPN010001443.1:0-14304 GCA_910592215.1 Entrophospora candida
CTAATAACAAAAAGTAGTTTGGGCTTATAAAAAAATAATTTTTGCCCAAAGTATTTGGGCAATTTCGGCTACTAATAAAGAGAGTTTCGACCAGAAACCTTAGTTATAGTGTATGTAAATTTCAAATTCATACCCACTAATATTCAACCAATTAAATTTTATTAATCTGAAAACATTCTATCAAAATTACCAATCAAATTAAGTTTTGTTCTTTGTATTTCCAGCTTGACTAAATAATCGCTCACTTGGGAATGGATGTTGCACATGCACATAAGTATTTAGTAGTCAACGTTTTATTATGTTTACACCACAATTTTTAAAATGTGCGAATTTAAGAAGAGATTATTAGGATTAGAGTTAGGAACTTGTATTTGTATTTGAATTCAACGACTGTTATTCATTGGGTTCGATCTCTATTCTTTTTAAGCCAAAATTAAGTAAATTTTCATCGTGTGACACTATAAATGCTGCCAAAATCTTTTGTTAAACATTCCGCTTTTTCAAAGTGATCGAACGGGACCTATTCCATAATCTGTGTTGAAAGAGATAAAGGATTTTGATATTTTAGTCAATAATAATAATCTTTTCGTGTGTCAAAAAAAGCTTTTGCAAATAGAAACTTGTCAATATCTTGCTGATTGGATTACATAAGCTGCAATTTCTAATCAAACCCATAGTAATAGATAACTTTCTTTAAATAAAATGTATTTTTTTAATTTTCTAAAAGTTTATTGCTTGTGATAAAAAACTTTTGAGTTTCACTATAAGACATATTAGTGGTAATTCTTGTTTGAAACAGCATCAAATGATCAAATGACATTATGGAAAGTTACACAAAAGGTACATAATCTTTGAGTATACAATAGATCGGTACTAAAAATAGGGTTTCTAGGGAATGTTCTGAAATTGATTATCCATTACTATTACCTAAAAAGTATTGTATGGCGAGGTCGGGAAGGACCCATTATATGTAGTACAGAAAAAACCAAGTATATAGTAATAGCTCTTTTTTTTATTTTAGTTATATAGTATTAATAGGATTTTTATAGCTGATTTTTATCATGCAACTAAAAAAAATATTTTTTATAGCGATTAATAAATAATTAACAGCTTTTAGATGGAAAATTTATCCATACACTATTTGAAAAATTGTCAGCAAAAAATCTGCATTTTTGTTTGCATAATAATAAATCTTAAGATTTTATTTGTTGCCGCAGCCATAATCCATTGTACATTAAAAAAATAATCCATCAATCTTTAATTTAATGCATTATGAATTCTTTTTTGTTTGCGATTTTTTCTTTTTTCTATTCTTTTTCATCCTTCGATTGATAATTGAAAAATGAAATTTTTTGTTGTTATTTATCGTTGTAGCACACAAATAATAATAATAATATAATAAATGGTAGTCGGAAGGTTTATTTGTTGATTTTCCGTGTAATGATAATTTTTTTTTTGTATATATTAATTAGTAATTTATTTCAAAAAATTGTGAACTTTCCTTTTTGCTTTTTCTTTTGTAAACCAGAAAATTTTAAATTATTAATAAAAATAATAAATTGTAATAATATTGAATATTAAATAAATAATAATAATAATAATGACAAAAAAAGGCGAATCACCAGAAGAATTATACGAAAAAAAGCACAAAATGGCATACAAACCATCACCATCATTTCAGCTTGGAGTTAGATTATTTGAATTTATTTGTAACTTGTTGGCAGTATGTCTGATGGCAGCGACAGCATCGGGTGAGCAACAATTAAGAAATGAAATACCATACTGGGTTATTATCGGGTTAGTTGTTTCAGCAGTGGGAACAGTTGTGTCAGGAATATTTTTATACGAACGTCAGTTAAGATTTCCGTTAGTGGAAGCAATAACTTCATCATTGCTTGCCGTTGGTAATACAACGTTTGTAACTGTTGGGGCTTTAAATACTCCTCACGAAATTAAATGTGCAGAATACCCTAGTGATTTAGAGAAAGTAACTTGTGACTCACCAAAAGCTGCTGTATTTTTCTCTTTTGTGGCCATAATGTGTTATGGATTTTCAGCCTTTTCGGCATTTAGATATTGGAATGATAGAAGAAAAAATTTACCAACAACCACAGCCGTTACTCAAAATGATGAAAAATTATAGTTGAAGAAAAAGTAATCGAAAAGGTCGTTCATAATGAATATTGAGATTGAATGGAGTTTTATTTAATTATAAAATTGCATTTTTAAAAAGTTCTTATACTAACAACAACAATAAATGTAATCATTCTTTTTTTAATCTCATAATTTTAATAATTAATAAATATTTTTTTTACAATTGGAATATGTGGTTTATAATCTTCTTTTATTAATAATATTGAGCATTCACAATAATTTTATGATAATAAAGAGGTTAAGATGATGTGCCAGTAAGTTTTAATGAACGTAAAAGATTTTGAAGTGAATCATTTAATTAATTATTGTTATTATTATTATTATTATTATTATTATTATTATTATTATTATTATTATTATTATCATTATTAGTAATCGAATAAAGTAGATAGATTGGTTGTCATAGCTTTAGGTGTAACTGATGGAGAAACAGCGCTAATGAAAGGAGAATTTACGTAATACACATTTTCGAAAATGTGCAAAATCGATAAATTGAATGAATGGTCGGGATTGAAGAAACAATTGATTCATCATCTGTTCCTCTTGGCCAATTTGTGATTTCTTCAATGCTCGTTCCAATAATCCACATCCAATAAAGTATGATATCAGAAAAGATATAGTCAATAATCAATCGTATCCAAATTTTGTTGCGGTGACGTTGACAAACTAAATATACATTCATTGTCAAACTTCTGAAGTTATAATATAAATTTTTAGTTAATGACAACATCATTATCGCCTAAAACATCAAACATAAAAAAAAACAATTTTGCTCCATATATAAAACAAATTCTAATGACTAAATCACATGATTTAAACAGTTAACTACGTCTTCATATGTAATGATCACCATAAATAAATGTTACATGTCATCCATCCAATTTATCCAACTTTATTTTTTTGTTTGATATATACTTGCTCTCTTTATTCCTTACTATGTTTCAAAGTCGTCTTTTTCTCTTAAAAAAAAAATTCTCTTGCTTGCCATTGAAAAACGCCACCCTTAAAAAGTTAATAATTTTTAATGCTAGTCATTAATTACACGGGAAAAATTGAAGTATCTTTACGTAACCTTTTAAGTACATTTTATATAAAATAAAGTATTTTTATATACACTTAAAATACTTGTTTCCTACTAGTATATTTAACAAAAGTGACTATTTTGATCTCCATAACTTCCGAAGACATTTGCATTTGAGAGAATTTATGTTTATCTTTTAGGGTATCACAAGAAGTCGCGTGAAACTTTTGATGGATGATAGCACAATAGCTTTGATATTGGATATTGAAGTAAAAAATCTAAATCTACGTCTGTAACGCACAAAAGAAAGAAAGCCATGACACGAGCACATCAACTTGATCACAATGTTCCATCCACTAATTTTTCATTCGAAACGTCTTATTCATCAGCTTCGACTTTCCCCTTCGCTCATCATAATGTTTCGGGCCAGACTTAACCCAAAGGTCCAAAATACAGTATATCGACTTGTTTGTGCTTGACCGAAATACTAATCCGATATCCGACATCCGAAATCTAAAAATCTGGCAAGCATATTAAAATTTTATGACACAATAATAATAATGGATGGACAATCAAATTAAACGGGATTTTTAAAACCATAATAATAAGGTTAATAATCGCCAATTATCATTTTTTTTTCCAATTTACATCATACAAACATGAATACTTGCATATTTTGAATAATAATAAATCTAATAAAATACCACTAGGGCCTGGCTTGTATATTAATATAGATATAGTGTCCCAAAAAGGTTAGGCCCTCCACTATCTGCAAACTAGCTTTACACGTGTAACCACAAGTAGCATACTATCTCTTGGTCTCTTAAATACTAGTTAAATACTTGTTAAATACTAGACATTTTTATAATCTATTTGATTTACCCAATTTTGGAGCTTGGATAAAACCGGTTAAGACCGGGCCCCAAATTTAGTACCGTGGGCTGGGACCAGTTCAAATCCGCTCTTTAAGACTTACTCCCATTTTTATAGTGTGCGTCATTTAAAGGCATCGAATGCTGTGCCACGTGGTCAGATCTCGAAATACAAACTAAAAAAAAATTATTAGTTACATATTGATATAGATTATATACTAATACTAGTGGATATATTTCATGAATTGATTTACCAAATAAATAATATCAATGATTTGGGATCATTATCATCATTATTATTATTATAGCACGGAAATTTTTTTAAAATCACGTTATTTTCGAGTAAAGGGAAGCGGCCATCATAAAATCGTGCAACTTTAAACCCTTATAACCTTTTTTTGACCTCCATGTAGTTTGTTTTTAGCAATTTTCTTGATGTCTTTAGATGGTGATTGTATACAACCAAAAGTTATTTATAATGGCAGTTGAACGCCTTTAAAAAATGATAATCGATGAAATTTCTTGAGCCTTGGAATATTTTACATTTTGAAACTTTAAATTTTGTGCAACAATATTAATTTATTACATAATGGCCGATGATCTCAAATGATTTATGAAAATAAATTTTATATGAAAACTTTAAATTTAACATTAAACAAATAAAATAAAATCGAAAGATAATCATGCGAGACCGCGTTGCTTCGAATTAGCCGACCACAAAAATCTAATGCAGTTCAATAATAAGATAATAGCTAGAGCATCTTAATAATAATAACCAGTTAGTTAAAAAATGTCATGCGATTGATATATAATTGGTGATACATACATTCGTTTAAAACTCATGTAGCACAAAGCACTTGATAACCACATTGTGTCATTGTAATAATCATTGTAACTCTTTTTATTTAATTATTTGTAATAATAAATATCTTTCATAATAATAATAAAAATAATAATAACAGCTACACCAATATTAATAAAGACAGTTTACCATTAGTAACCATCATCAAAGACATGAGAAATTTTTACATAAACACCAATAACGACAATATCATTAGTAGTAGCAGTAATAATAATGGTGACAACAATAATCAAACTTATGCTGACAGTGTTCCTCCGTCTCCCTTACCGTCCTCACCGTCCTCACCGTCCTCACCATCAAATACTTCTGTCTCCAACAACTTTTCTTTCCTAGTATCATCAGATAATAACAAGACAAGAATATTGTTAATCACAGAAATATTAGAAAATATTTTAATATTTATACCGGAACCAAATAATCTAGCATTGGTATGTCGCCAATTTTACAATATAACTTTAACTTCGCCAATTTTTAAGCGTCGTTGGCTAAGGAATTGGTTAAATCCAAAACTACCCGATGCATTCTTACCAAAATATTCTGACTTGTGTAGAGCAGTCAAAACAAAAACACCATTTCATATATTGATGCAAATAATAGATTTAATTAAAATACACGAGAAACCCTTGGCTTCATCTAATAATGGTTCAATAACAAAACTGTTTGAATGTGCAAGTCAACACAAAGAAGATTATTTATTAATACCCTATCTAATTCATAAAGGTTTAATGATTGAACGATATATAAAAGATTTATGTTACGAAGACTTTTTATTAACAAAGGAGGGATCTGATCCCGATAAGAAATCTCAAAAAGACTATTTGTCCAATTTGATTACACCAATCAAAACTTCAAAAGAATTTAAAAATCAATTAGCAAATTCAAAGACCTTCTTCCAAGATACAGATTTAGCATTCTCTATCGTATTACATGAACGGTTGGATATTGCAAGCTTGTTAGCTTTACATCCTCAACACACATTAGACGTATTGGAAGAATGTGTTGACAGACAATACACCAAAGGTATTGCATGGGCATTTAGGCAAGGGGTTGGTGAATTACAAAAAAACAACACATTATATTTAAGATTATGCATTGATGAAGCAGATGTTGAATCAATTAAAACGATCATCCAATCAGGTGCAAATCTTGATATACCACCTCCAAACGACTTGTTAAATTTTGGCTCAACAAGTCTATTGGAATTTTCTATTCAATGCTATTTAAAAAATGAAAACTACGTAAAAAGAAGATACATAATTGAACTATTATTGAAATCAGGTGCAAATCCAAACGCTGATAACGGTAGACCGTTGTCATTATGTTTGATACATCATGATTGGGAATTGACAAAATTATTGACAGATCATGGTGCTAACATGAATTGTGAGGATATGATTTCTATTAGAATGGCCAATTTGTTCATTAAAAGATCAAAAAAATATTGTTCAGAACTTAAATGGACAAAAAAACTTCGTCGAAAAAGTTCAAATTTAAATGGAAAATTTAAAAACTACATTCATGAACGACACTGAACGGATGGATGGATGGATGATGATTGGTAAATTAATCAATTGATTAGTTTATGCAACTTCTAATTTATTTATTTATTTATTTATTTTGTATCAACATACATACATAATCAATAAATATTATTATTAATTGAACATAATCTAAAAAAAGTAGTCTACGATTTGTACAAGATCAACTGCATAATTATTATGTCGTAAAACTATTAAATCGATAGGAATTATAGAATATCGATCAATAGATCTTTGATGGGCATAACTAACAAAATTAATGAATACATACATCAATATTAGTCGGTAAACAACAACCCCATTCAACGAGAAGACAGACTTCTTATTATCATATTAAAAAATAAAAATTCAATATTCAATATTAATTTGGAACGAAAGGGATATGAGATGAACATGAAAGGAATATGAAAAAGTGAATGAATGGATGAATTGAATGAATTATAAAAATGAAAAAAAACCAATGCTGAGGGGGAACTAATAATTAACTAATAAATAAACCCCAATAATATTATTCAGTGGGGTTTGCCATCACATTCGGAATTACCCTTTTTAAAACTCCCGAGTTCCTCACATTCTACCCTCTCCCCAAGCTTGCTTCGGTAGTGGAACTAATAATTAATTAATAAATAAACCCCCAATGATATTATTCAATGAGATTTACCACCACATTTGGAATTACCCTTTTTAAAACCCCCAAATGCCTCACAATATACTCCCTCTCAAGCTGCCTCGGTAGTAGTATTAATAATGAAAATTTAAAAATGATTTTGCTTGCAACGAGGGATACTATTGATTAATAATAATATACAGGCAAACCCGCCATACAGTAACTTTTCTGAAAATATTCTTATAGAAAAATTGTGACCAATGGTAAGTAATTGATTCCAATTCATAGAAAGGTTTTTATGTGATGTAGGGTTCTTGTACAGCAGCGAGTGCTAAAAATAATAATAAGGTTTCAAAATTACGGCGACTTTTTCAATTTTTATTATTATTATTTGTTGTTAATTTTATTATTACTATTATTATTATTATTCGTCGTCCCTTACAGATCTCATTCTCAAAGACAATAATAATATTCTTAGCACTATATGGTATTAAATTTTACTATGGACACGCACATTCAATCAAGTTAAAATAAGAGAAACAAAAGAAATCTTTTATGTTTAAATTAAAAAAAATTTATTAAAAAGTTATATAATAATATAAAAGTAATAATTAAATTAAGCGGAGCTTTATTCAGCTTTATTCCGGATTTTGTAAAAAATTTATTTTATCATTGTGGTTCGTTGTCGTCTTCTTTACGAACCTTAAAACATTTATGCATGCAATTGATAATGAATGTAGTACGTTTTGATCAAATATTATTGTTGTATCCAAAGTTTAGGTACTCTTTGCATAATTATCATTCTCTGTTGTCATTTTTTCTGACAAAAAAATATGTGAGAATTTTATATAATATACATTATCATCATCCTAATACGCACATGCAAGCGAGAGGCGAAGGATTCGGCATTAATCAATAATCATTTTATCGATTCTCGATTAACTATAATAAGACTTTTTAGTTGCTATAGTAATGAGTAAATGAACGTTTCTAGACAAGTCCCACTTTATTCCACTTTATTCCCACCGTTAATTGACTGCTAGATTGCATCTATTATGGTCCGACGATGATTTTTACCAGCTAACTTCAAATCAGGCTAGCCAAAAATTATTTAATTAATTAATATATAAAAAAAAAAAAATAATAATGCATTATGCACCCTTCGCCTTTCTCTCTTTATCACGTGATTACTTAGTGAATAAAATTGTTTAACGTTAGACTGAAAGTGTTTTGAATTTTGATTCATTCATATTGTTTTTATTTTATGTATTAATTGTCATTATTATTTGGCCAATAAAATAAATCAATTTATAATATTTGACTTTATATAAAAATATACATTTTTTCCTTGAGAGAATTTAATTTTTACAAAAAAAAAAAATCAAAAACTCAAAAAATTCAATTTAATTAAATTTTTAACGATTATAAATTAAAATCAATTTAATTAATTTTTCTTACGATTATTTACGAATACAACAAGCAATGAATTGGATAGTGACTCAAATCACTTGTGCTATGACAAGCTGCTTAAATGTTTTGGCTCACAATGCTTCAATTATTCAAAATACAACAACAAATATTCAATTTGCTGAAATAAATTTACAAGATGTGAAATTTTCAAAATATGAAATAATTTGGTAAAAAATAAAAAATGTAGAAGTTTACTTTTACAAATTTAAGTTTAAGGATGTTTCTTTTTTAAAAATATTCTTTCATTAACAATAATTATAATTATAATTATATAATGATAATAATGATGATGATGATAATAATAATAATAATAATAATAATAATAATAATAATAATAATAATAATAATAATAATAATAATAAATTAATTCAAGATAAATTGGAAAAAAATATAATTTCATTATATGTTAAGATTTACTTTCTTTTAATTTTTTAATTTCCTCATTAATTCTTAATTTATAATTCCTTACATTCCTTTTACGCGTCAAAAAAAATATTACTTTGATTTATTTATTTAATAATAATCACTATCATTGTAAATTTCTAATTTGTTTGTAATTAATTGATTTTTATTAATTAAAAAAAAAAAAAACCCCCTCCCCAACTTTCCTGAAAATTGTAATTTTTAAAAAAAATTTTTTTTTCTGTAAATAAAAAATTGTTTCCAAAAAAAGAATTTAATTATTTGTCGGAGACAATGAATTAAAATTCGGCATTTACCTTATGAATGAATTGACATATAGTGGTTACGATATGTTTATGACGACGGATTGGTAAAAAAAATTGCAGATAATAAAAATTAAAATTCAAAGATGCATAATTATTATCTTATAAAACTATTTGTTCTAAACAAATCATGTAGCGTATGAATGAATTTATTAAATAATGCCCAAAAATTTCTAAACTTGGCGGATCAAACATATGACGACACATATACATACATACATCACAAAACAAAAAATAAAAAGGATTGGGTTACATGTGCATTTTTTTGAAAATGAAAAACAAGAAAACCTTTTTTGTTTTCCCTCAATGAATAAAATGAATAACTGGACAAACCAGTTTAAAGGATCAACAATAATTACTACCAAAAAAATAAATCGTGAATTGTGAATGTATGAATGAATGCAAAAAAACTTACGATCTTTCTTTTTCTTTCATTTATCATCTACACTGGAGAAGTAAGGAAATGAATAAAAAATTTACATGTTAGAATGTTGTATATATTTTCACATGAATTTTAATATGTCAATTAACAACATTCGATTCTTTCACATGTTTGTAAATTACAAAACCTTGGCGCATGCAGATTATAGTCGAAATCCCGGATTCGACTATTGTTTTGCCCGTAGATTACTCTCGGATCTGTCCTAAAAAGCAAAATTAGTCAAAACCCACAAAACCAGTGGCCTTTGAAGTTGAAAATTTCTCGATTTGTAAATAATAAATTTATATATGTTTTTAATAACATTATTTGGAATTTTTCTATGAGATTCATCAAACGCCCATCACTATTTATATCCAGTTATTGCATATAAAGCTTCTAGTCATGTTAATCCATTTCTATAAACATCCAACACCAATGACAAATGGGATTAAAGGCACTTGCCGTAATTGATTACTTGCGGCAATGGTAACTATCATAGACTAGTTACCATTTATAAAATATTTACGGCTGCCGCAAATAGATACGGCTGCAAATAGATGCGATTTCCGCAAACAGCTACGGCTGCTGCAAATAGATACTGCTGCTGCAAATAATTACAATTTTTATTTTTACACATAATTCACTGTAAATGAACGACTGACCAGTTGAATTCATCAAAAAAAATTTAGTTGATGCAGATCACAATTAAGAAAATTTTTCTCACAATAATTATATTAATCTTAAAAACTATTTGCAGCAGTCGTAGTAGTTATTTGCAGCAGCCGTAATTATTTACGGAAAATGGTAAGCTATTTACGGCAAGTATATTTAAAATGAGACAATTTTTTCAAATGGTTTAAAGGTAAAAATATTCATGGAATCATAATATATACTAAATTTATCCAAGATTTTCGCTCTAATAGTAAAATACATGTGCTAACAAACTATATTTTAAAAAAAATCTCTGTCACAACAGAGTTTGGGTCTCAATCTATACAATAATAAAAGAGTTATTTTTTAAAATAATCGACAGGAATGGGCTTCTATTCTTTTAAAAATTATGTGCAAAAATGGTGGTCATAAACTTCGCGTACCATAGAAAGTTTTTTTACTATAAAGGTTTAAAGTTTGGTGACTATATTATTTGAAATCCAATCTACTATTATTTACACTATATACTGGACAAAGTCACGATTATTCCTCTTCTTGAGAATGCCAATGCTGTGAATTGATCATATTTCAGCATTTACGGTTACAATTGAAAATTATATTTTTAAAACATGATGATTTATTTTATATCCAAAAATTCTTTGTATTTCTCACTTTCCTTTCTGTTTATTAATAGCTAGATGTCTAATCCTTTTGAATCTTTCAATTAATCCTATTTATTCTTCCTCTTTTTCCTCTTCTAATATTTCATCAGCATTTCCATTCACCAACACATCATTGCATTCCATTTAACCTTGTTTCCAATGTGTCCTATAAAAGGTTGTCGTTATTACTTATTTCACTTTCTTGTATTTCTAATTCCTCAGCATAACTTCCAGAATGAAATTTTTTCGTGGTTCATCAACCTCGGTATTTTTTTTCTTATAATACCTTGTTATTTAAACGTTAAATTGTTTTTTAATCTTATTTTTGTCACAACAAAATCCAAGGAAAGTTCAATCCAGTCTAATAAGTTCAATTGGACCGAGCTGAGACTTTTTTATTATTATTATTACTAATTAAATTGGATTGGCAATTTTGTCAACACTGGAGAATGTTGCTCTATAAAAGTTTGAGGAAAAATCAATATTAGTAAGTTTTAAGTTTTACTAAACAGAATCTAATACAGAAGGCACACAGAAAATATAAATTACATATTAATATGCATTCTGTATGGTTGCTGTGTTTATCAAAACGATTCTCCATACAAGAAACATACTATAAAAACGCGCCACTTTTACAGGAAAGCACGTGTTTTCCGTACAAGTTTTTTTATTAGGCTATTTTTGACAATTTTTTATTTTTTCAAGTATGAATGCTAGACAAAAACAATACAGCTATGGCACGTGCTATACATGTTGCAGACTATAAAACTGTAATTATTTACAGCTTATAGGGATATAGCCGCAAAGAATATAATGCAAACATCTTTTTTGGTAAACAAAAAAACTGCTGTTTATATTATTAATTTTTTTTTTAAATAATACATATATAATATTGTTAGTTTCCAAAACTATAGGATTTCACAGCTATGCAAAAATCAAAAGGTTTCGCCTCTTCAAAATAGTTTTGGCAACCGACACTAATAAAGATATCAATCAATCTATTACTTTAACAACTGGTAGTCATATTTTAGTTAATAAATGGCAAACTTTTGATAAACCTGTACTTCTTAACAATGTTTGACTATTGTTAAATTTATTTTTTACCATGTTGATTATAATAAAAAAATATAATATTTCCATTTCATTTAGAGAAAAAAAGGAAAAGAAGGGCTTCTGTGAATTTCATGACTAATAATAGCAATCAAAGAAGCAAAATGGTTTGTAAAAAGGTTTGGGACAATTGCAAGGATCAATAGAAAGTGGACATTATTCCATGTTAATTTTGAAGTAATTTCCTGGTGCTTTTACTGAAGAAGTAAATACTATGATAAATAGCATATGGTGCACATCATCAAAAAAATAGCTAATTTTTAAAATGCTAAAGTTCAATAACTATATTTTGAAGGGGAAGGCTCTCTGTTTTTGCAATCTTTGAAACCTAAACAACAATGTAATAAAAAGTTTTTTCGATTTATAATAAAAAAAAGCCTTTGAGGCTTGAAATTGCGCGACTTTACTATATATATATCAAAAATGAAATTTTGGTGATCCTTCCTATTTAAGAAAATTTTATTGTATATCACGTGACTAAAATAAAATTAGGAGCGCAGTTTATATTACTATTACATAGTAATAGGTAAACTCGATAGTCGGACACGAGTGGCTGGGCATGGTCGTCCGACTTATCGAAATATGCAATTTTACAAAAAAAAATTGTTTTATCCATACTAGTTTGTATTAAAGAATTATTTTCTGTCAACTTTACATTTTAAATATTTTAATCCTGAAACAAATAAACTATTTACTTGTATATATGATGATGTATACAACAATAATAAAAATATATTATTCACGAAACAAATTTATTGTTAAATTATTATTGGATCATTCATACATTATTAAAAATAGTAAAGATGATCACTCGAAGATTTACAAAAATCACGTGAACCGACTTATCCCATTTATTACTATCTGGCTGGAGGAGTTGTCAAACTTACAGCTTAACAAGAGTTTATATGTGTGTCTGACTTATCAAGAGATTTTTAAATATAAAAAAAGGGCTGAAAACCGAGTTAAGTCAAATCTGACTTATCGAATGTCCGACTTATCGAGTTTGCCTATGTAAATATAATAATAAAAATCTTTTTCCCACTGGGACACAGCCAAAAATATCCTTTTTGATTTTTTTTGATTTTATTTTTTTTTTTTTAGACAACATAAAAACATTATACATATAAAAATAGATAAAGACAAACTTCAAACCTCAAGAATAGTTGCGAAGTCATTTTTTTGTAAAAAAAAACAAAACAAAAACTTTTATTTCTTTAATGAAGGTTCAACAATAAAAATAATATTTATTGCAAGATAGCAAGCAACAACACGAATTTCAAGAAACAATGGAGGGTTTTTCGACGTTTCTTGACGGATATCTTACATGGTCAATGAAATGGTGTGCTTCTTTTTTTTAATAAGAAAAGAGGCCTTACGGAGATTGTGTACGACATAACGATAATAGGAGATTGTAAAACATAGCAAAATTCGAATTTACATGGTAAAATTTTATAATCGAATGTCTTCACGCCCTCGTTTGATACCCTTGCTGTGTAGCAACCACTACCAAATTTGAGATATAACTTATTTATCATATGTATCTACTTTATGAAAAATGTTAAAGCAGGTTGTTAATAAAACCGAAAATAATCTGACCCTCAAAGTCAAATTTTGCCTTTATATTCATATACGTAAAATTTTGTTTTGCGCGTCCAATTGCAAGTATAAGTAGAAATAAATGTCCAAATATTACATTATTATGAATATTTGCAGATTTTTGATCACTTAGGTCTGTCTTTTATAGTAAAATCATATATTTTAAAAGTAAATGTAATAAATAAATAGATATTAAAATTTTCCTTTACCTATATACATAAATAATGATTAGAATAATAAACAAGCAACAATAATGATTAAATTAAATGGTGTTTTCATAGTGATGTTATTAAATATAAGTTAAAATATAAGTTAAATTAAAAGATAAATTTATATAAACTATTGAATAATTGATAAAACGTTCGTTAGAATATTTTGTCCATAGATATTGTCCTTTAATGCTTGTACAAACTATTAGTCGTGGGACAAATGTCATTAAATATAAACGTTAACGAATAAAATTATTATCGTCCACTTCAAAAAAAAATTTCTCCGTTTTTCATATAGCAAGCGATTTTCAACCATAATAAAAATTTTACAGACTAGAACTTTCTAACAACAGTTAAAAGAAAAGGTTAGCTTAAATATTGGTTATTCTACGCTAGGTCAGAAGCG
>CAJVPN010001444.1:0-14298 GCA_910592215.1 Entrophospora candida
TTGAAAACCGAAACTAAATTTTTTAATTTGCCGAAACTATTGCCGAAATTTAGTAGTTTAGGCAAACTTCTATAATAAATGTGCGATTCCTTTTTTAGTAGTAAAAATGTCTCCTGCAGATCTTGTGATAAATGTATAATTTTACACAAATTTAATTTTTTTTTTGTTCTTTAAAAAATATGCATGTATATCATCCTTTAACTCAAAATTATCTTTTATCCCAAATATTTTCTTTTATAGAAAAACAAAAAGATTTATATAATTTCACATTAGTAAACTCATCATGGAATTATTCAGCATCTACTTATTTATATCGTTCGCCAAAACTAAAAGAATATGAATATGTAAAAAAATTTATAGAAACTTTATTATTATCAAAACAAAAAAAAACTTTATTACCATATAATGAAATGGTACGTGAATGGAATATATTTTATATGGAATTTGCAGATATTATAGCAGAATGTTGTCCTTTTATAGAAAAAATAACTTGTGTTGCAATAGTAAAAGACAACTTGGAAAAGAAGCCTATGATATTTAATAATTTAATTAAACATTGGAATAATTTAAGAACAATTTCATTATATAATTACAGTGGAACAGATGAAACATTAAAATCAATTAAAGATTATTGTCTAAGATTAGAAGAAATTAATTTAGATAGTAAATTTATTACAGATATTGGATTGGTTGAATTAATTAAATCTTGTAGGTTAATCAAAAGATTAAAATTAAAATGTGATAACATAACAGATGAAAGCATGAAAGTAATTTCAATATATTGTAAATACTTAATTGAATTACATATATGCGATTGTAGCTTAATAACAGATATTGGAATTTTATCATTATCAGAAATTTCTTTTGCAAAAAATTTAAATAGGCTTACTTTAGAAAAACTTAACATTAGAGAAAGTTCATTAATAGTTTTGGCAAAAAATACAATAAACATCCAAGAACTTTATTTTAAAAGAATCAATGAATTAACAGATGAAGTTATTTCTTTATTTGGTGATATTAGAATCAAAAGAGAAAAATCAATTAATAAATTAAATTTAAATATTTGTTCAAATATTCTTGGTAGTGGTTTAAAGGAATTTCTTGAACTAAAAGAATTATCATTATTTATGCAATCAATAAAATTAAATTATTTGCAAGAAATATGTAATAATTGTCAAAAAATTGAAAAACTTACTTTGGATGTTAAATTTATTACTGATGTTGAAAATAATTTGGTAATTAAAAATTTTATATTTTTTAATTTTTTGGAAAAAATCTATTAACTGTATATAATTTTATCATTTGTAGGATATTATAAATGCTATATCAAAACTAAAAAATTTAAAATCTTTAGCAATGTTTTGTGGAAGAGGTTTTGAGGATTCTGATATTTTTGGATTACGTAGAGATTGTCCAAAATTAAACCAAATTAATTGTTGAAAAATGTATTTTTTATTGCCTTTTGCTTCTTACAATAAATTATTATTTTTTTTTTATTATAAATATTCATAAGTATAGATAGAGATAAATAAAATAAATTATTTTAAGAAATTTTTATTTAGATAAACAGTACTAAAATTAAACTCTCATTTATGACTCAAGCTTCCTTTAAATTGGCTTGCTGGCTTATGTGTCAGCTCAAATGAACTCAAGCTAACATTTTGGCTTGTTCAAAAAGCTTGAACTTGACCATACATACATACATACATACATACATACATATATATATGTGAATTAAATTTAAGGTTTTTAAACACATTAATAATATTATAAAAATTTTTACAAAAATTATATCATAAAATTCAATCAAAGAATTATTTATTATCAACTAATCTTTAATTGATTTAAATCACGTAGATTATTTTTTAAACTGTATCTTTGTTGTACTACTAAATCTGTTCCTCCAGAGAATATTCATTCTATTGATGCACTCGTAGCTAATAAACAACAATAAAATATATAAGCAATTTGCTATATGTATCGAATTATAATGTTTTATTTTTATATTGTGTTTTTGGATACAAAATTCTGATTGGCCAATTCGAGTTTCGCGCGAGTGAATCTCAAATTGACACAGATTTCAAATTCACGCACAACATAAATACCTGGTAAATATCTTGGATCCTGATTTTCATTTATCTATTTACGAAATATATAATTATTATTTTGTTTAGACATCTTCCACCACAAAAGAACATCTGTTTTGCTATTTACAACTGGTTCTCTAAGATAAGTTTTTAATTCATCATTATCTCTAATTGTTCTTTTTAAAAATATCCAGAAAAAGATCATCTTCTGTGGTATCTTCATAAATTTGCTCATTTAAAATTTGTTTTTGTAAGCTGTTTCCCAAATGTTAGTTGTTACCTTCTTTGCTTCTAAAATATACAAACCCTCCCATTCATTGCCTTTATAATAATTCATTTTCAAACTAGGATCCTTAACTATTTAATTATGAATTTTAAATAAATAATTATTTAATATGAAAAAGTAATGTATTATAGAATTATTGTTTAACTCACTAGTGGCGATCACATAAATTTGACCACCAGTTGTTGGATAATATTCTTTGACCTTCCTGCAGCTGCTTCTGCTGCATTCTTTATATTTGGTTTTGTGTTTAAACTATCAATCACATCTTCTATTTTTATCAAAAAAAAATTAAATACCAGAATGCTGAATGTAAGTGTAAGATACAAACGTCCTGATATGTAATCCATACCTTTCTTGAAATGCTACAAATAAAATAAATCAATTTTATAATATATTTATTACCTCAAAGAATTTATTTATTTATTTACCAACTTACATGAATTTATTTTTTAAGTTCTCTTTGTGACAATAGAGTGCCTATATTATTAAAAGAATTTTAAATTATTATTTTTTTTTAATAAAAATACAACCTTTTGCAATTCCAGAGCTCTGCCCAACATTAATTCAGTTGAATTCTAGCGAGTTTTAACATCTAGTATAAGTTCTAATAGTTTGATATGCACTGCTGCTTAAGAAGCTCACATCTTTATGATGATGCATAAATTTTAATTATTAATTTACAAAGCTAAAATAATAAAAAATCTTAAATTAAAATTAAATTGATTTACATTGAAACTTTAAACCTATTACTAATGTAATATTAACATAGCTTACTTTGTAGACCCCATTATTTAAACTCTCACTTGTATCTTCCTCTGATAGTATGTAATCGTCATCATCAAGTCCAATTGCATAAAGTTTTCCTAAAGCTTTTTGGCCACCAAATTAATTATATAGGCACACATTGATTTTCTGGATCAAAAAATATATTTTATCTAGCCAAAGCATTTGAAATATTAGCATGGTATACATGTTGTAAGCATTGCCACACCCAATTGCTAAGAGCTGAAATTCAGTAAAGAGAGGGCTTTTTTCAAAAAAATAAATAAAAATAATATACCTTGGTAGAAATTTTATAGTCTTTAAGGAATACAAAAATCTAATAATGTGTTTTTTAGATTCCATTTTTTATCAATAAAATGCACAGTTATTCCAAGGAATGGAAGTTGATTCATACTGTCCATGCATCAACTGTGAATGAAAGAGCCCTAAACATATTTATTTAACGAATAATATTATTATTAATTAAAGAATTTTCAATTTAATATTGCGCATAGTATTTGAAAATTAAAATTATATTTAAATTACTTGTGAATGTTCACAAACCAATTCTTTAATTTTTTTTGATAAATCATGATGAACAGTAACTTGTGATAGAATATTGATATATACACCAGCCAGCATCTCTCTAAAAGATCGGTCTTCAGTAACAACAAATGGTTGGTCATCAATTACTATCCAAAGAAGTAACTTTTGTCTAAAACCTTCTTGAGTAAACTAAAAATAAAAAAATAAAAACTATATGAAAAAATCAATTACCTCTTTTGGTGACTATTATTATTACAAAATTTATCCATAGGGTTATTACTTCACGTTTTTAAATGATTATTATTAAAGCGTCTCCATAGGTTGTTGTTGACGAATTACCAAAATTGTCACTTTTCATTTTCCACCCTCAACTCCATCTACACTTTCATTTACGGTTTTATGTTTTCATTTACGCCTTATTTACATTTTTATTTACACTTTCAATTATACTTTTACTTCTAATATTGTATATGTGTCTACTTCGATACTCATTATAATATTCACATTTATTATATTCATACTCAAACGCATTATTATAACCATCGTCATAATTATTATTGTTATTATTGTTGTTAAAATCGCTACTCCCAGTAAGGTTTCCGGCCCAAGCTATCTTCGGAAAAAAGTGACAATTTCGGTAAATGTGCGAGGAATACTCTTACCACACTGGGGTGTTACACATTAGTATAAACACAAACATAATTGACCACATATTAATATATAAAAAATCATATACAGTCAGACCTCCATAAGTGCACCCTCCATAAATGCACACCATAAATGCATGCTATGTCTCAGGACTTAGTAAATGATCGTCATCGAATCCGAAATGCCGAAATATTTTTTCATAGTTGCCGAAATTAACTTTATTAATTGCCGAAATTATACTCAAAATTATTTGAACACTTTAGCTCAATAGCCAAAATTCTGGGTAGTTTTTTTATGTCCATCATTATGAAAATATTGTAAATCCGGAATTGCCTGCCGAAATTGATTTTTTCAAAAACCATTTCGGCTAACATTTTTAGTCCAGAACAAGGGACATCTTCAATGCTTAATTGTCCAGCTTCAAATGCCTCAATCCAGCAGTAAATTGTACATTTGGATAATGCCTTGTCCCCTTCAGCCGTGACCAACTCCCTATGGATGTCAGTAACATCTTTACCATACCCAGATGTAGTATTGTTGGTTTTCACATGTAGTATTTTCCATTATTGTTAATAGGCAATATTGAAAAAATTATTTCTCCACAATTGTCAAATCAAGTTGTGCCAAGTTTTTATTATTGGATATTACCCAAACTATAAAGTGGTTATTCTCAAAATGGGAAACATTTGAGGATCATCAAGATAATTGCACAGTGTCAACTCCACATATTAGTGACTTGTTTTAACGAACACCATTTGAAAATTTATATATATTAATATATTCAAATATCCTTGAATAAATTGATTTTTGAATATTCATAAAAAATTTGATTTTCGGTTAGGAACACTATATTAGTGATTTGTTTTAACAAACACCATTTGAAAATTTATTGAAATTATTTTAAATTTTAAATGAATCATTAAACAATTCTTGTACTTTAAATAAATTAGGAAGTGGACTAAATAATTAGTTAATAGATTAATAACTAATACTTTAAATTGTTTAACAAAATGTAAAAGTTTTTTCCAAACATATCTCTGATGATTTAAAGCTTAACAAAAAATTTGATCAATATTTAATTAAAATTTTTATGGAATTGTCCTTTATTTGGAGGATCTTCAATTTTTAAACTGCTATCATTAACATTCAAGAAAACTGGCAGAAATCTATTTAATATAATACTATTAATAATATTAAAAAAACCTAGATTAATTCAATAAAAACTAAAGATATCTACATCTACATCTACATCTATATCTACACTGAAAAAAACAATAATTGTATGCATAAATAAAATTAATAAATACTAATAAGGATTAATTATGATTGATGGAGAAGATTTGATTTTTATTAATTGGGAGAAAATATCGTCAAGATTAATAGAGAAGAGAAGATTAGTAGAAGAGGGAACAAATAAAAACATCAGATTTTTTTTTTAAATGCTTGGAAAATATTTCAATCAATAATTATTTTTTTGACTTAATTGAGGTAGTTTTACTTCCAATCCTTTAAGTTTGTTATCATGTTCAAGTCTTAATTGTTGTCTCTCAAATTGCAATTGGCGTATTTCCAATTCAATTCTGTTTTTTTGTATTTCATATTCTTTATCCAAGTTTTCATTTTCAAATTTCAAATTTTCTTCCCACATTCTTTCTCTATACATTACTGACTCTTTGATAGCATCTGCAATTATACATGCAGAAGAAATTCCAATTCTTCTTTTTTTGCCAATACAATTTCTATTTTCAACTACACCATTATCAATTTTGTTGTTTTCTTGGTCATTGACAAGAGGATTAATAATACTATTTGCATTATCATTAAACCTTTTAAATCTTTTATAAAATCTGGTTCCATAATGACCATCACTTACATAATCATCTTCCATAAAATAACCAGCTTCTATAAAATTATTATTATTTATCTTATGGTCAACAATCATTACTTCATGTGATTCTACTTCACTAACATCATTGTCTGAATTAACATCTGCTGATTTATTACTTTTGCTTTTCACAAGTCTTTTGGATTTAAGTCTTTCATTATAATAATTGATTTCAGATGATCTATCACTATCATTATTATTATCTTGATCATTAGCATTATTGGAATCTTCTTTAATGATATCATCAATAATTCTGTACCATTTCCAGTTATATTTAGCCGAATTGCTTTTAATTTCCTCATATTTGTCCAACAATTGACTAAGTTTATTTTGAATTGCACCTTTTGATCTTGATGTAAAATATTTACTGGACATCTTTTCATAAAATTCTTTTCTGTTCTTTTGGTATAATGCATAATCCTCCTTAAAATGATTAAGAAAAATAGAAACCTCTTCTTCATCCCAGAGTCTTCTTGATTTATTAATGCCATTTTCATTTAAACCTGATTTTGTAGCTGTTATAGTGGCTCTTACTGATGCATATTTTACACTTGGTGATATATTTCTGGGATTATCATAATTATTATCATCATCGCCATAACTTAAATCTTGTTTGCTTTCATTCACAGACTAAATACATAAATATTTATATATATTTATTTTTTCAATAAAAAGTTTTTTAATCAATTACATCAACATTGCTACTTACACTTTTGTCTTCTTCTTTGTCATTAGTATTATTAGACTGAAAATTGGATTCTGAAGAGGGTCTAAAGTCATTGAAAGCATTTATTTCAGAGGCCGGGATTCTTTCAACCTCTGACATTGAAACAAAATCGACTGCACTCTTCTTAGATTCTGATTCCATTACAGCATGTAAAAGTTGTGATAAATAATTATGATCCATGTCAGGTATACCGGTTTCCAAGTTATGAAAATAATGTGACTCCTGGGTAATAGTATTGTCTAGATTGTTATTTGTATCAAATAAATTATCTATTATAGAATCATTGGCGAAAGTTTGAATGTCATTCATTTCAGGCATTGAATTGTTTTTTTGCTCCATTCTTTTTTTTTTTGCTTAGTAAAATTTCAGGGGTGAACTTATTAAACAATAGTATCACATGATTGAATCAATACCCTTGTTGGTCATCAATTTGCAGGACCCTCTGCTTCCAAATTTTCTTGTTCTGCTTTTAATGCCTTAATTTTCTCTTTATATTCTTGATTTTGTTTAGTCACTTTATCAAAATTTACCTTAGCTTTAAAAGTTAATTCGTTCCGACCACTGATTAACTCATACAGAGAAAGATTTCTAAGGTCATAATAATCATAACAACTTTGTTTGATTGAATCTCATCCTTCATATCCTCTTTCTAATATTCTGTTTAGGGTTAAATTATCTTCTATTTTGCCTTCTCTTAAACACTTTCTAAATAACTCTTTGCTTTCCTCAGAGTTTAATTTGATAAGGTTAATAAAAATATCTCTTTTAGCCTTATCTCTTACTTGGTAAAGTTTTATTGTTTGCTTATAATAAGGAAAATATTGATAAGTATTAAGAATTACATGTCTACAAACTTGTTCAGTAAGAAACATATTACAAAAACTAGACCACTTTTCCTGGTCACAATAAACTCTCATAATTTCACCAACTACATCTACATCAGGATTGTCAGTGTAATGAGATTCTTTTAAAACAGTGGCTATTTCACCATCTGATTTCTTCATTATTCAACTGTTTAAATTCTTGATTTTTATCAGCTAATTGCTTTTTTAATGTTTTGATTTCATTTAATAGTTCTTTGTTTGCTTGTTGTTGTTCTTTTAGGATGTTTGTCATGATTTTCTTGTTCCTTTTTTTATTTATTTTTTTAATATATACTTGTATCCTTTTTATGAGGGTATGTTAAGTATATGAATTATTTTAGTATTTTTTATTTTATTTTAAAAGTGGAAAAAGCTAACAATATTTGTCAAAAGATTAATATTTTATTTGTTGTCAGTATAGAATGGTCTTGGACAAGTAATATCTTTGTATTCATCTTTCACAAATGGGTGAATATTATGATAAAGATACTCTTGTCTTTTGTAATCCAAAGGATGTGGTGTTAACACTAGAATAGATAAAGATTTAATTTCTTCAAAAATATCTGCTTTCTTGGTTTTCAACAAATTGAATAAATTGAATTCAGAAAAAGGTCCATTAGCAATTTCCTGAGCTTTGACCATACCAAGGTTAGATGCTTCAAAAAGAAAATGTTGATACTTCAACCCAGGTTGCTGCAACACCCAGAGTTACAACCTTTTGGTTGCAGAGTACCCAGAAGTAGGATTGTTGCAAGGACTTTTTGGCCAGCATGTCAGCAGCCTTCTCTGGCCAGGTGTTGCAAGAAAAGATTAGGTAGGGTTAACAAAGTATCCTTGGTAATGATACAATTTTTTGATAAACTCCAGACTCACGCCTTCTGGAATTAATTGCATCATTGTATCTTTAGGTCCTCAAGTCAGATTAGCCTTGTGTACATGAGGAATGTGCAAGAATGACTGTAAGTGTTCAAGGTAATGTGTGCGCCTTGACTCTGTAAATTTTCTGATGATCAAACATTACATATCGAATTGTTTCTTCTGCAACAGTGTGTTGCTTTGACATCTTATATATTATTTAATATTAATAATAATTATGAAAAAGCAAAACAATACCAATCATTCATTTGTTATCATGATGAGAATCTTGTAATTACCCAAAAGATACACAAGTTCTGCTCCATATAAAAAAAAGGGTGTACCTATAAATGACTCCCTTTCTTTAGAACCAACTGAGATGACAAACATGAATGTTGTTTGGTGGTATGATGGACTCTGTAAAAAATAAATTGTTTTTTCCAAAAAAAGAAAATCAATCATGTCAACAAAAAAAATAATAACAATTTAAATTTTAGAAAAAATGGCAAATAAAGATCAAATAAAAGCAGAAAAAAGAAGAAAAGGGAAAAATATTGAAGAGGCAAAAGAGTAAGTGTTTATAAAAAGAATGATGGTGGTTATTGCCACTTGTCATTATTCTAGTTACTAAATTGAAATTTTGACTTTTTGTATTTATTTCTTAGAGAATTCTCAACCAACCCCACATATCTCCAATCTTCAAGTTCTGATAGTGATGATAGCTATGTAAGAACTAGGAAAAAATACCAAAACGAATGGTTTGTTGGTCTGGGTAATAAAGAATGTATACTAGATGAGAATGCAAACAATGTAGATAATTTTTATTTCAGTTTGATTTAATATGGAAAACTTTAAATGACCTAATCTGACATCAACATCTGCACAGTGGATGGTTGATGATATAAATTTATCTCTTATACTGATGAATTATCAACAATTGTGTATTCAGAAAGCTGAAGATGACAAAATGACAAATGCTTCAGAAGTCCTGTACTCACCATTGGTTTTCTCAATTTGTTTTATCCTAATATTATACTTATTTATTCTTTCTGTGGTATTTACAGATCTCTAAATCACATCTTTTTGATTGAGGAAGGTTCAAAGGTTGGAATTCAAGGAGTACTTGATGGGAATTTGATCAAAAAAAATTTTGATGTAATAAATGCTGCATTTGTCTTTGTACAACAATTCTCAGATGATGACATTTTAAAATGTAATAAGATGAGTAGGACTGCAGCTGGCACATATAAAAGTTGCAAAACTTTACTCCAGGAAGGCAGAATAAACTTAATATTAATGGAGAACAAGATTTCATATTGGAGTTTTTTGAATCTATTGTGAGATAGTAAAATAAGGACCGATAGAGGTCCCGCGTTGCCGATCCAACCAAACCAAATTACTGCGGAAGTAACGTGAAAATGAATCATTTCTATTTTTATTTTTATTATTATATTTTGTGAAAATACTGCGCCACACATTGCGCAGTATCACACGTACAATTACTCATATTCATATTTCTATATTTATATTTCAAGAACTTATTCAGCTGATGTAAATATTTACTTTTAATTATTAATTATTATTTGTAATGCTCAGTTGACCCAAATATTTATTTTATATTAATAAGCATAGTTTATTGGACAAACTAGAGTAAAAGTCATGTTATTTGTAATACCCCAAGAGGTATAAAAAGACTTGGTTTCAGACCAAGTCAGAATCATCATGTTCATAACAATCTTTTAATTATTGATCTAATAATTAATATTTCCCAACACATTGTAATAATAATATTATTATCGCTAATAAAAACACATAACATATTTTACCTTTAAATAATAATCTCTAAATAATTAATAAACCACAGAGGGTAAACCTTTGCTGTACCCAGCCAATAGCCAACATTCTAATTATTGAGAAACCTCTCAAGGGGATGCCTTTAGGAGATAATTACACACAGAACCTAGGGATTCTTTTATCCTTTTGGATAAAAGTTATATATTATTAATTTTTGACCATAAGTCAGCGAGTAGGCTGTGTGTCAAACAATAGAATCAACTGTAAGTCAGCGAAGAGGCTGTGTGTTGAGCTACAAATATCCTATTAAATAGGAAACTCGGATTGCACGCTTGCACTATGTAAGTCTTATTTCTTTATCCAAAATTTTCTATCTAATTTTTTTTATATTATATTATTATCACAGATTACAACAGTCAATGTTGTGGAAACCAAGCAATCCTCATGAAGATACATTCATCCATGATTACCTAACTCCAGCTATTAACCCTTTTTTTGCTGATGATGAATTTCTTATATCTGAATGGTGAATATTTTTTTTTTATCTATTTTATTCTATGCGAATTGATTGTTAATGGATTTTTAGGTCTAGTGATACTTTGGCTGCTTCTAAATCGCGAAAAAAAAAGTTTGATCCTGTTCTTAAAGGTTGTAAACCTGATTTTGTGGTTTCTGTTTCAGTAGGTGATAAAAAAGAAAATCTACTTGTGACTAGGGTTTGTATTCATGGATATCATAAGGGGTCACACACTATTAAAATCAAGTGATCAACTCATGTTTTTAAGTGTGCAACCCCCTTAATGATATTCATGATATTCATGAATAAAAACCTACTTGTGACTGAAGTGAAACCACCAAAGTGCAGAAATATTGGGTTGTCCGATGATAAGGTAAAGCTGGGCAATGAATTAAAAGATGCAATAGACTTGATGATCAATGATCAAATCATATCAAAAGATGTTATAATATGTGGTCTATTGGTAGATGGTAAGTATTTTCAAGGATTTATTTGCCAAATAGCAATAAATACAACTACCTTATTCACACTTTCTCATCTGCTAAGGTTACCAATGTAATTTATACATGATGGACTTGAAATATAGTGGAATCTACAGAATGATTCTCTTGGGTGTCTTCTACCTTCCTCATAGTCATCATGACTTTGGTGTTTTTCAAAGAACAATTGAATTATTAACTCAATTCAAAGTAAGCAAAAGAACATGCTTTTTATATGATGATTTTTTGATAATATGATGTTTGCTCTTTTTAGGTCTTAAATTAACATTGTCAGTAGCAGATTACTTATTTGAGGATACAATTTGTATATTTGATCTAACAGATATAGTTATCCAAAAACAGTAGAAGCATTCCCCAAGTGTATTGAGGCTGTATACAAAATTCTGTCATGGAAGGTTTGTATCTCATTTTACTATTATTTTTGTTTATTTCCTCCTACTAAATTAAATTTATCTTTTTCTATAAGTCACATGTAAAAAGGAATGCTAAAGTCTTTCATGAATTGTTATGTAAACCAGTATTTCATTTAAGTGATCATAAGTTTTTTTCAACAAAAAATCTAGTCAATCCACATTTTTAGAAAGTATCTTGAAATTTAATAGCTTATTTCTTAGCAAAAATGTTTTTTTTAAAAATAAATATCAATATCACTCATTAATTAATTAGCTTAAGAAATATAAGAAGTAAATAATTAAATTGATGTAACCTTTACCATAATATTATTGCCATCCTGCCTTGCTTTTTTCAATGCAGTTTCAAAGTCATTGTGTGCTGTTGTTTGAAATCTATATAATTCTTAACTTTTGTATATACTTGCCACCCAAAGTATTGCCCAATCCCAAATCCCAAATTCAAAACAACAAATTAATTATTTTTTATTTTCAAAAAATTGGATATATATACATAATTCTAAATTAACAAAAGATTTATTTAATTTTTAACTCTCTACTCTATTTAAAATAGTGTCAACATCAAAATTAAGATCACTATGTTCAATAAATTCTTCAGTCAATATTTCATTATTTGTTACATATCATGGTTTAAATCAATAAAACTTTTTATATCTAAACATGAAATATTTTCCCCACTTATATCTGAAGGTTCATCACTACCACCAATATTGAATTCAACCAAGTTGTCATCATAGTCTTCACTTTGAAACATTTCATTATTAGAGTAGCAAGCAACACCACCTTTTTAATATACAAAAAAAAATAACAAATATTATTTAATTATTTATTATTTTTATATGGGGTCAGTTCTATATATCACTCAAGATAGAAAATGGGATATTATAAAACTGTTAATTATAATCACGTTACAAATGACTAAATTTTGATCCCTGAAATTCTGGTAATACCAATGTTCACTTTGTCTGGTTTTGTTGCAGCATGCCCCAAATAATAATAAATACAAACTTTTCAAAAGTGAAATTTGAGTGGATAGCCTAGTTAGCATAGTATACTATCAGCATAATAATAACAGTATACTAATAGTTACTAGAGACAATGAAACATTTTCTGGCTATGTGCCCATGTTATAAATAACAGTACCAAGAGTATTGAATTTGCAACAATTGTCAAACATTAATTGAATGTTTGCTTCAAACTCTTTTGCAGAGACGTATTCTTCTTTTTCTAATTTATTATGAATTGTGGAAAGATCCATGGGATTTTTATTATATTAGGATATTAAAGAATGCCTAATTTCTCAGCTTCAAACTGGCTCATAGAATGTACAAGCATATGCAAAGTGTTGCCACTATTTTCAATTTCGGATATACTGAATGACAGAATTTGAGATCACTATTTTTCTTGGGTTTTTTTACAATGAGATAGATGGTTGAGTGATTTGAGTAGGCTCTTTATTAGGGAATTTGATTGTTCTTTTTGGTCTATTCACTTCAGCATTTTCGATTTTTACAGTGGAGAAGGATACTGCTTCCTGGTTATTATTTCATTAAACCAATCAAGTATGCAATATTAAATAAATGATTTTTGAATTTAGAATATAATAAATAAATGATGATTAAATGGTGCATGTATGCAGGTAATGAAAAATTATTCATGATAATGTATGTGTGCAATATATGTATATATGTGGATTGATTTAATAGGACAATCATAAATTAATTGATTTGGGTTAGGGTTATATTCAAATTGAATTGGGTTGATTGTTCCATTCAAGTTGTATCAACTCTCAAATTTTTTAATTGAGTTTGCAGATCTCTGTTTTATCTTATCACATTAATGATTTAACAGGTTTACAAGTAGCAAGCTTTTTTAATACAACAACAACAATAATAAAAAGGATCATTCCCATTTTTGAATGTGTACCACTTTTTTTTTTAATGGACAATAGGTTGTTAGAGTACAAAAAAAAAAAAAAAAAGAAAAAAATTGAGTCAGTCAGTGCTCAATCATGAAAGGAAATTATGATTGGAGTATTAGTTTCAGAAATCTCACTGAAAAAGATAAAAATAGACAGTAAGTTTGTTTGTATTAGATTTTTTTGCCCAGAGACTTTGGTCTTTTGCTTTGTAATTGTACATTCTCATCCTGTTTTCTTTTCTTAATGTTTACTATCTTGGTAAATTTCATAAGTAATATTTTCTTTCCTTAGATAAGCTTCCAGAGCAATTTTTTCACCTTGTTCTTTTTTTAAAATACTTCTGATAGTACTACAGTGCGGATCATCTATACTCAAAAGTTAAAATTTTTGAAATATTATGTGATCTACACATTGGATTTTAAAAACTTACCACCATTCAATTCAGCTTTAAAAGGGGAGTCTATTAATATAAAAAAAAATTTGTCTCAAATTTTCTT